>JAEQBH010009391.1:0-91366 GCA_016808115.1 Tetrastigma voinierianum | reverse complement strand
AGGAGTCAACGTGGTAACGCGAGGGACATGCTTAATTCACCTATCCCTTCTCGCTTAGGGACGAAGGTACATGGTTTAGTCGCTTAAGATTTTAATGACCTGCTTACATGTACGGTAGAGGTACTTTGCATACGCATGTGGAGCGACAGATCGGGTCTAATCGGGGACGAATTCTTTAAGGAGGGGAGAATGTAAGACCCGAGAAATTCCAATTTCGAAAATGGCAAAATCGCATTTTGATTACAAAATTGTAATTTCATTAAAAATCCGAAATTTATTCTCTAGATCTCTGGATGATAAACTGATTATACCGCTGAATCATTCGAAATCTAGCTAGCACGTCGACTCGTCGACTCCGAGACACCGAATTTACATCGCTGATGGCATCGCGTTTCGGTGCCGTAGTAATGATTTTCGGCGACGAAGTCAAGATATAACATCGCATCATGTGCTATGAGTGGCATGAGTAGAGAAATGATGAAAAATGGACGGCCGAGATAAAATAATGTCAAAACTGGAAAATAAGGACATCATGGTCATTTAAAATTTGATTAAATGAGGATAAGACAAACACCAATAGTGTTTTGTCTTCCAATTAGAAAAAGGGAGCAAAAACGTGAAATGAAGGAGAGGATGGCATGGAGTTGCGTATCGGGTTTGTGAGTGAGAAGGTTAGACTTTCTCTAGAATATCGGCAATCCGACCGTCTAATCTTCTGGACAAGGAAAGCCGCCACGCTGTAAGGTTTAGATTTAAGGAGTTTAATAAACTCCGTGAGGTGGGTTTCTCCCTACTTGGGTTTTACACTTTATTTAAGTGTTTTTCAATGCTCTGCTTAGTTTGAGTAATTGAACGAAAAATGTTGACGTCCTAAAACTGGGACCGAATTGTTTGAATTTATTTAATCCAAAAATGTCCAGCCATGACCGTGAGGGGCTGCTTGGGTGTTTTATTTCACAAATTATGTGATAAATCATGTATTGATTGGAATGAGGCCGGGAATGGCCGTGAAACCCGAGTTCATAAAGTGAACTGACGATTGGTGATTTTTCGGGAATAGTGAACAAGGGTTTCACTATTCCCGAGAATTGTGTTCACAAAATAAATTTTGTGAATTAATGTGTTTGATCGAGTGATTTAAGTCGAATTGCTCGTGTTTGATCATTAGCCCATGTGAGCTAATTTTGATGTGATGAAATGCGTAATTACATAACATGATCAGATTGAATTTTGCGAATATATGCATGTTTATATATATATTTACATGTGACATGTGACTCGTAATGGAATCTGCATCATGCATTCCATATGCATTGGGAGCACCCTGGGGACGATAGGGAGTGGGAGGTACGAGGTGAGTCTAGAGAAAATGGTTCTGAGGGTTGTCTAAAAATAATAATTATCTAGAGGGTAGTCCACATTAAAAATATCAATCAGTCTGAGACTTTACCAATTGATATACATCTAGGGTAGTCCATAACAATATCAATCGTCAGAGATCATCCAATTTGATATATATATACACTCCAGGGTTGTCCACAAACAAATGTAAACATAATAATTCCTTACACGAGGCTTAGGCGAAAGTGTGAGGAGCCGTGAGGACTCTAGTACAAGATGATCGGGCTAGGGACATTCAAGTAGGATCATGCATTTGCTTAGATGTGTGTTTATTTTGGAGCATTGCATATGCACTAAGGTGGAGAGTGGCCCACTTAAGGTGATTCCACTACTAAACATTAGCTCACCCTGTCGAGGGATATTATTTTATAGGTACAGAAGGCATGAGGATCTAATTGCCCTAGATGAGGTTTAGAAGAAAGTCGGATCAGGGTTCTCAGTTATGATGTATTATAAGTATGTATTAGAATTGTTTTAATTTTAATATATGTTATATAAGATAAAATTTTGAACTCTTGAACTATGGTTGGATAGTTGGATATATATACAGCTATGAGTATTGGTTTGTGAGCCCAAGTGGCCGTTTAATCATAGACTGCTATACTGGACTGCTTGACAAGTTTTGGCGTGTGTTTTGTATTCGTAGAGTTCCCCGTACAAAGGAGACTCGCCTCGATGCCAAGAAGAAATGCTCCGGTCACCATTCACGAGCATTCCGATGTCGACAGAATAACTGACTTCGGCTAAGGCCACATCGACTATCTTGGAATCCAACAAAATTCGATTTGGTAGCTAGATTTTGCGAGGCGATTCCAACGATGAAGTCTGTTTCGTCATCTGAGATTTAGAAAATTTCAAGTTTCCAACCTATACTGCAACGACAAATTATCGTTTTGCCATTTTCAAAATTACCCGAAGTTTACATTCTCCCCCCTTTTAAAAAAATTTCGTCCCCAAAATTACACACATACCCTACAATCTCATGTATATGCAACTATTTAAGTACCAAATGACTAAACAACGCACTTAGACCTAAATAAGAAAGGATAAGTGGCACACACCGTGTCCTCGCTTTCCCATGTCGCTCTTCACTCCTCAATGCTGCCACAACACCTTTACCAACCTCATAGTTTTGCCTCACAAAACCTGATCCCTGGTATCCATGATACGTACTGGTCCCTCCTCGAAGATCTCATCCGTATCAACAACAAGCTCGCCTCAATCCACTACATGAGTCGGATCTAGAGTGTACTTCCGAAGCATGGAGACATGGAATACCTCGTGGACACCTGATAAACTCAGCGGTAAATCCAACCGATATGCAACTGTACCCACCCTCTCGAGTATCTCGAAGGGCCCGATATACCTCGGTGATAGTTTCCCCCGCTTACCGAACTTAATTACTCCTCTCTTAGGAATCACCTTCAAGAAGACATGATCAACCGCCTCAAACTCTAGAGGTCATCGCTATCTGTCGGCGTAACTCTTCTGTCGGCTCTGAGCCGTGAGAAGACGTTTCTGTATCAAATCCACCTTCTTAGAGGCGTCTCTAACCAAATCCAAACCCGTGGTAGATCTCTCTCCCACCTCCGTCCAACAAATCGGGAGATCATGCCGACCTCCTACTCGACTCAGATTCAGGTGAGGGAGCCTGCGAGACCCATGCGATGGTATATGATGAAATGATCTCATTTCATGGCATGACATGTAGGATTCCATTTAGAATTAGCATATTTTTCATTTGAATGCTGATGTGTGTATTATCAGGTGAACATGACATTGCATGTGCACTTAGGCTGGGAGTGAATCTTGTAAGAAGTTATCCTTACTAGCATTGCTCACTGGCCGTGGGACCCTTTAGGGTGCAAGTTATATACGGGGAGGCAAACCTCATCCTGGGACTGTAGGTGTGAAGAAAGCTGAACTACGGCTTTCAGAAACCTTTTTGAAAAAATCTAGATTTTACTTGTAATATTTTGTATATAAGAGAGTTGTAACTCGAACTCTGATGAATTGTTTTGATAAATTTGTATACTTTTCTAAAATATATATACATGAATGGATCCCAGTGAATAGGACGCGATCTGATGGTATCGAGATATGCGATACCCATAGGTATTCCGCACGTTGACGGATTGTCAATGGGACCCCCAGGTTTTGGGGTGTCACAAAGTTCGACTATTGCTTCATACTCTACCATTGTTGGAAACAGGGAAACCAAATGTATGGCATATTTTATTATTTCCCCGATTGAGGCTTCAAGTTGCAACCCCAATCCGGCTCCAGTCTATCGCGAAGCGCCATCCACATTCAGGGTCCACCAACCGAAGTTGTCTGACTTCGTTCCTACTGAGGAACCTCCGCTAAAAATTTAGCCAGCACTTGCCCCTTCATTGCTTATATTGAATATCGAACTCACTCAGCTCAATCGCCCACCGAGCCATCCGCCCCGACAGATCAAGCAATGGGATAATGCTTTTAGAGGGAGTGTTAGTGAGTACAATGATGTGGTGCGCTGGAAGGTAGGGATCAAGTTTTTAGCAGCCACCCGGAGTGTTAGTGCCTTCTCGCTCGAGACCGGTATATCGCAGCCACTAATAAGACCCTACTTACAAAGAATATGGGTCTCTGCTTTCTTTTTTCATCTTCTTTTAACAATGTTGCACTCACCGAGATTTCGGAGACTACCAAGTAACTATAGAGTGTGTCCCCAGCTTTAGGGCTAACGAGAACTGCAGGGTTCATGAGATATTGTTTATTGTCAGAAGAGCATGGTCAAAGATTCTTATTCCAGCCGCCTACTAGGCTCCCTTTAAGGTGGCAAAGAATGACTTCAAACGATCTGTGAAGCGAGATATGAACCGCCCTAGGGCCGCTAATCAGCCAATCAGTTATTGTACCCCTTTTCTGGAAGTAGGGGTCTGGGAATCCATTATGGCCTTGAGCTGGATGGGATTAGCCTCTATCCCCCTCTGTGTTACCATAAAACCCATGAATTTGACCGAGCTGACTCCGAATGCGCATTTCAAAGGGTTAAGTTTCATGTTGTGTCTTCGCAACAACTCGAAGGTTTCTTGTAAATGCCTTGCATGGTCGGGTGCTTTGATTTTACGACATATCATCATATAAACCTCCGCGGGCTACCTATCGGGTTGGAATATCCCGTCACCATCCTTTGATAAGTTGCCCCCTTCGCTTTTCAACGAATGCATTACGTCAGAGCAAAGATAAATTTGTACGTGATGAAGGTTGTTTTCCTCGTCAGCGGGTGCATAGGAATTTGATGGTATCCGGAGAAGGCGCCTAGAAACAAAATGTCATGCCCATATTGCATCCACAATTTGATCTATACATGGTAAGGGGAAGCTATCCTCGGGACATGCTCTTCATTAAGATCGGTATAGTCTACATACACGCCACTTACCACCTTTTCAGACCACACCACTACATCACAACCATTCGAGATAATTTTTTACCTCCCTTATAAACCCCGCTACTAGAAGATTGTCTACTGGTCTGGAATGATCATCGTCTGGCCCTGTGTGGAACTCGCTTTCACCTTTGCCCACCGGCTTGACAGTGGGGAACACGTTTAGCTTGTGAGAAGCCACCATTGGACTTATCCTAACCATATCAAAGTGTCTCTAGGCGAATACATCAATGTTACGCAGCAGCGCGAGTCGTAACTATGCTCTTTCTTCACTGGATAGAAGGGAGCTGACATAGGTAAATTTCTCTATCCCGTCCAACTCCATTTCTTCCAATGGTTCCACAGCCAACGGGTCATTTTCTTCCGCCCTAATTTGGGCAGCATACTATGATTGCTATGCGAGTGTAAGATCGTCCGGGGGAGGCTGTTCGGAATCGCACTTCCTTCTTTGTTCGTGCAAGGTCAGTTGATAGCATTGTTGTGCGGCTAGCTGCCTGCTCAAAAGGTCGACCTGCCCTTCACTTGTCAAATAGCTCACAATTTGGTGGTACGTTGACAACAGTACCTTCATGGAGTGCAGCCAAGGACGGCCCACTATGGCATTATAAGGCCCCAAGTCTTCGGCATCAAGAACAAACTCCACCGAGTGACTAGCTTGGCTTACAAGAAGTACATCTCCAAATACAAGTAGGTAGTTACTTCCATTTAAGCCATGAGGATTCGGCTACCTGAATTTAGCATGTCGAAGAAAGCTTCATCTATGAAGGCTGTTTGAGTAGCCCACGATTGCACCTGGATCCACCCCTATGCACATCAAACCATTAATACGAGGGTGAGTACTGTGGCATCGTAGTGAGGCAATAATGACCTGTCCGTCTTTACTGGAGGAAAGGATGGGGTCATCTATCGGGTTTAACTTCTCCTTGGTTGCTCGCGCGGACGTGCATTCACCCTAGCTCAACCGTAGCCGCTTGACGTAGTCTCTCACGACGTTTTTACTGATATCAGATCATCACCGGGCCGCCTAGTATATAATTTATGGCTGGTCTGGGCTCTAATGGAGTCACCGGACTGGCTACAATTCTCCCTGCGAGCCACCTCGATTCCACTCCTTGATCAACTTCCTTGAGGTACCTCCTGAGGTGTCCCACCTTAATCAGCTTTTCTACCATGAACTTTCACTCGGCACCTGGCCGGTTTCAGGTCCATGGTCCCCGTGATAACGTGACGCAAGGTTTTTTTTCTCTCGGGAAGCGGGATCCGCCTAGATGGGTGGCAGCTATCAAACTATAGTAGGTCGAATTTAGGCAACAACCTTCGCACGAGATGTTCAAGGGAGTGGAATTGTGGGGGCTCTTCTTTTTTATGAGATCGGGTCTTGAGGTCGCCGCTTTCTATTCTCGCCTTCCTCGATGTGGATGGCTTCTTTCCCGTCGCCTTATCTTTCTCGCCGTCCGGGGTTTGTGATCATGACCTGTTGCTGCTCAAATATTGTTCCAAATGTTCGTGATCATCTACCCACTTGTATAACTCTTCCATTGTTGTTGGTGGGTCTAGAGATAGCGAATGGAAGAAGGGAGTCGACGGCCTGAAGCTTCTCTTGAAGTTCTAAAGGACTACATCCATGCTGTAAAATTCTATTTGTTGGACGACTTACCCGAACCTCTTCGCAAGTCCCGTATAGACTCGTCTTCATGTTTCAAAATAGTTTGTAAGGAACTAATGTTCCTTTCCTGACGCACTGAGCACAAGTGTTGCGAGATGAATGCTCCCCAAATTTCGTTAATAAAGCATATGCTTTCTAGGAGTCAGAACCATGCACGCAGGCTACTAAGCTAGCCAAGAAAAACTTTGTATACGAAGGTCATTGCCGATTCAAATTCATCGCCTAGTTGTAATAGAGCATATGATCATATGGGTCGTAAGAGAATCACAAACATGGTGAAAATCGAATGACAAACCGCGAGGCGGCTCATAATCGAGGATGTGTCGCCTTAGGGAGTGAGAGCATGTCGTCGACTTCGAATCAAGCCGCATGCGGCATGTAGGGCATTGGTGTTGTACCGGCGCTGATAATCGACCTACCTAATCGACACCACGCCCATGGGTAATGCATTCGCTGGAAAGAATCGCGTCATCGGCTCTACCCTGCGACGTTCTCTCATTACCCAAATCCGATTAGGCCAAGCTTAGTGTTGTTGAATGCAGGGCGATGGAGTACTTAACGCTGATCCGGGCAAGATTGCTTTTTGCCAGGAGAGGTTCGCAAGCTTCCAGAGGACAACACATCTACCGGAGGACGTCATTTGCCTGATATCTACATTATCGCACTCCATGAGCTTCTTTCCTTTATCGCTAACGGTCGGGAGAGTGTCTCCTTCTCCAAGATTGTGCCTTTTTTCTACCTAGGCCCACAGACGATCGTTTTCACGCTGCAGGTGCTCAGCGCTATCCTGCAATTCCCTCATCTGCCTTGCTTGTTCCTCTTACTTCTTCTCTATGTCTTGATGCCAATGAAGAAATTGGTCTTCGGGCGATCACCACTAGATCGCTTGACATCGCAACCCGTGGCTTCGATGAATTAGATGCGGGAGGGGGACCATCGAGCTACCGATGGCGCGTAAGGGCTACAGAAAGCCATCGAGCCAAGTTCTCGCGACGCCGTCGATGAGACTTTTTGTTCGATTTCCAATAAACAAATACTAATTGTTGTTACCCGGATCGCCCGATCTCGGGGCATTAGTGGCGCAATGTAACCTCGCAGGTGTCCAATAGCAACAGATCGCCCTCCGATGCTTAAGTCAGCAAAAGGATGGAGAAAAAGAAAAAGGAAGTTCAATAGTTAGGATTGCATACATTTCCCTCATGAGGAGTCTTTGTTTTATACTCAAATTTCTCCTTGATTTTTGGAAAGATAATCTCATGATTTTAATGATAAAATCTCTCTTTCCTTATCAAAAACCAACTCCCTGATTTTTGGAAAGATAATCTCATGGTCTTAGTGAAAAAATTTCTCTTTCCTTATCAAAGATCAATATTCCTTGTTAAGGATTAACGCTTTTGAGACGTATCAAATTGAGATATTTGGGAGCATCCATTGATAAACATCATACGCGCTACTTCCTCCTTAACATATTTATTTTCGATAATCCCTTCATGTGGCAGGGACGGCCGAATTTGGGACTCTGACCCCAAACCCGATGTCTGATTTACCGTCCCAAGGCCTCCGTACGCTTAATATGCGAGTCGCTTGACGAGGCGGCCATACTGACTTGGCGCAGCGCTAGGGCTTATCACGCAGGTTCGTGGGCCCAAAGGCCAATGATACTCACATAAATTAAAATCGATTTTCAGTCAATTTATTCATAAAATGATTCTATAAAATTAGTTTTAATAATTTTTGTTTCCGTGGATATTTGGTATTTATTTATGAAATTTTTAAATTTTTGAGGACCATAAGTTGAAAAATCTAAGCCGCGGTATCCACGTCAAGTGCTGTGCTGGAAAGTGGAAAAAGTTTCATTTAAATCGTCTGGAAATACGGCGAAGAGGAAAGAAACGAAAGAAAAAACAAAGCTAATAAAACAAAATTTTAAAATACTAAATTAAGATATGTATAAATAAGATGTAAAATTAAAATTAAGATATATATAATGTTACTTATTGCCTATCATATCTGGTTCATAATAAAATTGCTCAACATTTCAAAAAAACAGGATATAAGGAGAGGAGGTGACCCGTGTTCAAGCCTGTTTAATTTTTACAAATAAATAACAGTTAGACCAATTCGAACTCATTTAATTTTTTTAAACGGACCAAGTATGGAAAATGATAAAAGTTAGCAAGGCAGATTCGAGATGGGGGCGAGGTTGGGATGAGATTCAATCATCCCCAACTCCGCCTTGTTACCATACTTAATTTTTAATAAATATAAAAATTTATTAAGGGTGCGTTGTAATAATATACAAGAGTGAAATGAAACATTATGCTTCAATTTTCTTTTCAACTTAAATTCTATTATTGAAATTTGATTTTCCGAACATAGACTTGGGGGTGTTTGTTTTTGTACTAAATACTAAATAAAATATTTAGCTAACCCGACAAAGCTTACTATATTAAGATTAAATCGCTTGCTTATTATTAAATAGTTTGTTTTTTTAATATCAAGGTTTCTATTGGGAAGATTAAATTGTTTGTTTTTATATGTTTAAAATCAACATCATAAATATATTAAGAAAATTAATTTAGGTTAGTACTTGTTTGTGCAATGATGATATAACTTTATTATTAGAATTATTTTGTTTTTTCAAATAATTGAAATATTTAGTTAAAGACCTCAAATAACTCAAAATATGTAAAATTAATTCTTTCCATGTTTTTTTCATGAAGAATAATTCATAATGGATCAAAATACATTTTTCTATTTCATGTATTTACATATATCTTTGAAAAGAAAGTATTATTTTTACAAGAAAACAATGAGAGTATTTCTTGTCAAACTAAGGTAAAAAAATAATGAAGGACTAGATTTCAGTAATTTAGCTTTCAAAATGTCTTTTAATAAAATCACTTTATTATTATGATAAAATAAAAAATATTTTATAATATATGTATAATATATTAACATATTAACAAAAATAAAATGATAAAATTATTATTATCATTCTTACAAAATTAATTATTTTATATAACTAAAATAATATATATATATATATATATATATATATATATATATATATATATATATATATATATATATAATAATAATTTAAAAATAATAGATTGATAAAACCAAAATTAAAATATTTCAGGGTTTTTGAAATATTATGTGTGGATCTAAAATATTTTATATAAATTCTAAAATATGGTTTTTCTTAATATTTTGCTTTTTCTATTTGAAAAAAAAATTTCAAAATTCCCCCTAAATTTTCATAAATAAGTTATGAACAAAAATAGTTTAATGTCTAAAAGTACTTTTAAAAAACCAAAAAACAAACGTCCACTTAATGTAAAATGAAAGGCAGTCGACTAACGACCTTTCAATGACAAAGACAGCAATTTAGTTAAAGTCAATGAACCAGTTCGAGAAGTTTAGCAATTTGCATTTAGTTAAAGTCAATTTTTGACAGCCCCACACCATCTATCTCCACCCTTCTTTTTTCTGGGAAATGGGAGTTGGAATTTCGTAAAAAATTCTGTCTTCCAGTTGAAGGAGACTTGGAAAAAGGAACTCTCAAGAAAGTTTTTGGTTGAGAAGAATTTCCTTGATTTTCAAAAATATATGGCAATGATCTTCTATTATTGTAAGACCCAAAAATTCTAATTTTCCAAAAACGAGCAAACTGGTAATTTTTAAAAATCAAATTTTCTACATCTCTTGACGACGAAACTGATTTTATCGTCGAATCGCTCGTATAAATCTAAATTTACCACGTCGTAATTTTGTCGAATCCACATGCTTAATTTCAATGCCGGCAGATCGGGTATCGCGCCGTAAAATGGGTTTGAGAGACATGATGACAAAGCCAGCACTATCACATGTACTCTTATGACACATACAAAGACAGACGATGAAAACGACGCCCAGACGCACGGCATTAAAAATCTGTAAAACGGGACATAACGCTAATTCAATTCGTTAACGGCGAAGCATTAAAATTGCAATAGCGTTGTCTTCCAAATTAAAAACCAAAAAATGGGCAAGTATTGAAACTATTTTTACAATGGTCGGATTTGTGATTTTTTTTAGAGAGAGAGCACCTTCTCTCTAAAATTATGGTCGAATGGACCGGCTTGCTGATGATACAGTTAAGCGTAGTTTCGTTTCACGCTGGCGAGATGCACAATCGATTTTATATCCGGCAACTTCAAGAGTAGTGATCTTTCTACCTATGCGACCTACAAGAGTCACAGAATACAAGAATGCTCGGTGACTTGTTCAGTCGTAGAACCGTCCTCGTGCTTTGAACCTGGAGCGGAGAAAAATTCCTACTGTGTGGTCGGAACAAGAACCCGAGGGTTTCACTGCTTCCACGGAATAGTGACACGAAAATTTTGGTATGAAAATGCTGGCTGAGTGATTCTAAAACGACTGTCACAAGCCATAATTGTACCCCACGCGAGCTAATTTTGGTGTAATTGATCGTGGAAATTGCATAACATATTTTATGTGATTTAACTATGTTAATATATATACATGTGATTACATTAGTACGATTTTACTGAATTGGCATAATGCATTCCATATGCAATCAAGAAATAGAATATTAGGCGTGAGTTGCATGACATGAATGAAACAAACAAAAAATGAAAATGTTTGTGAAAGCGAATTTCGACCGAGTAAGATTTTCCCAGACCGTTGGTTGAGATTCAACAATTCACGTAGGGGCCCAAGGAATTGTTTCCTGAGGGTTATCCAAATGTATTTGCCTCGCAGGGTTATCCAACATTTTACCGAAACTGTAGTATGTTTCGAACAAATAGCTTTTGTTTTGAAAACTGTGATTTTACTCGCATTCAGCTTAGGCATATGCAGAGTTTGCAGAGGACTCAGACATGTCGCCGCGTAAACATTCGAAAGATATTTCATGAAATTACTCAATGTGATTGTTTGTCATGCATGTGCACTTAGACGGGAGTAACCTGTGAAATTATTCTAACGGCCAGTTTTCACCTGGCCGGCGATCACCATTTTAGGTATAGGAGCGACAGCGCGTACTCATTGTGGTGCCGCTTCGGTAGCAAAGTCGGCCAAGTACTAGATTCGACATTTTGTGATAACATGTAATAGAATTGTAAATTTTAATATATGTTTTAAAGTAAAGAGTAATTTATTAACTCTTGAAACTATCAGATATAGTTGGGATATATCGGTGAGTGTTGACACAGTGGGCCCAAGTGGCCAGTTACTTTACTCGCATGTGGACCCGATAAGGTCATTGTGATTGTTGGGACAGGTTTGTATTTTAGGTAGAACTCCCCATACAAAGGAGACTCTGCCCGATTTTCGTGAGTGGTGTCGAGTTACCCGACATTCACGAGTATTTCGCAGGTTGACAGATTGGCCAACTAATCGGTTCAAGGCCACAATTGTTTCAAAGCATCGACTAATATGTTTTTTTTAGAACTTTATACTCACTTTCCCCTATAAATCTTATTTCCACAAGTTTTTTGTGATGTTTGTTTTCAACTTAATGTTCAATAAACTTTGTTTTAGTGCATATTTAGTAGTATGTAGTTGTTTGTTTTTTTAATATTTTATTTTTATTAAATATTAAATTATTTGTTAATATGACCTAATTCAAATGGTTAACAGTTCAGTTCAAGTAAGGCATAAAAAGGCGAGGGATTTAAGGTTCGAGTTTCGATGGGGACGAAAAAAAGTTACTAAATCATTTGTTTTATATGTAATATAACTAACCCGATCTTACCATCTTATTGTATTTAAAACATATTTTAAATTTTGCTGGGCTTAATATTTTAGTTACAATGTAATAAACTATCTCTACTCAAACTCACCTTTGATCTCCTCCCTATGCCTTATATTTTTGAAATATTATACATTACATGACATGAGTTAGCCATGATGGACAAAACATATTTTAATTTAATATTTATTTTCATGGTGATATTAACCTTATCATTATGATAATATGAAAATATTTATATAACGTTGTATAATATATTTAGCCCATCATATTAGCATTAAAAAAACATATTTAGTTCATCATGTCTAATTCATATGGTAGAGAACTTAACGTTTCAAAAAGACATGACATATGAGGAAAGGAAGAGTCTCGGATTCAAATTCCACAGTGATAATTTACTATCAGAATTAAAGTATTTAATTGTAAAAAAAACATATTTATAAAAATTACCATTATAAATATTTTTTAAATTATGAAAAATCATCCTATTTTACAAGTTAAGTTCATATATAATTTATGAAAAATAATATTTTATCAAAATTCCGAGAAAATTAATTTTAAAATGAAAACACAACTCTATCTACCAATAAAGAAAAAATAAATCAAATTTATTTTTTATTTAAATTTAAGAAAATAAATTTTAAATAAAAATTTATAAAATATGTGTGCTTATTTAATTAACATGAAATTAAATCATAATAGTTACAATTGAATCATAAAATACGATTTTCTCATATTATTGTTTTAAGAATTTAAAAATATGGTTTTTCTTAGAATGGAAAAAACATTTAGAAAAAACTAAGGCCCCGTTTAGTTCACGAAAATTTTCAACTATATCCAAAATTCAGAATATGAAAATTTTCAATCGTATTCTAATCTTAGTTTTCATTTTCGTAAAATAATGCCATCAATTTTGTATTGAAAATATGTTTTCATTTTCAACCCCATTCGGTCAATTCGTATTAATTTAATTCGAAACAAGGAAAACAACTTACCGTTTTCCGATTCATATATAAACGTCAAAAATAAATAATTCATTTTCTTTGTTTTCAAAATTTGTTGCCTTATTCTCAGAATTCAAACACGTTTTCCTTTGTTTTCGAAAAATAGCTGTAGAAATGTAAAATTTCTACCTACTAAACAAAAATGGCCTGGAATATTTTGGTTTTTCTATTAGTTAAAATTTTCAACAATTCGACAATAAGTCATAACAAGGTAAAAAAAAAATTCACTTATGTACTTTCTTTAAACAAATTAAAGAATCATTTATATAATTTCAATATCATTTAGTGTCTTATCTCCTTTAATTTATTAATACCATATGACCAATCTACTACCCTCAAGTGTCACATAACTTTTGAATTTTCCAAAGAATCTTCTACGAGCATACGTACAAGTTATATGCATAAAATCTGAGGCCAGTAAATTTGACATGACACGTGAATATGACATGAATCTAACATGATTTTTGTGGGTTTGGGTTGAGTATAATCGTGTTTGGGTTAAGTATAATCGTATTTGGGTCATATTCATGTTGACACGCCTAACACGTTTAATAACTGGGTTATATTCGTGTTGACCTTCCTAACACGAATTTGACCTCGAATTGACCCCGTTTAATTATTATATTAATTAATTAACCTATTTAATGTTATTTGTATTAAATATGGATTATTAATTATAATTCCTATTAATTTAAATAATAAAATTAATAAATATGTTAAATTTAATAGGTTATTTGTATTAAATATGCATGGATGATTAATTATAATTCTTATTATTTTAAATAATCAAATTAAATTGATCATATTCGTGTTGACCTACCTAACAAGAATAATAAATGGGTTGGGTTTGGGTTAGCGAATATTGACACGTTTATTATTCGTGTTGGGTTTAGGTTACGAATATTGACACGATCCATACATTGATATGACACAAACACGATTCATACATTGATATGACACAAACACGACCCATCAATACGAATTGCCACCCCTAATAAAATCTTCAAGAATTATTCAAAACTCTCCTGCATGTATCTTTTATTTTTTTTTTCATTAATTTGCATAAATGCATGGATATCTCCATATTCTAACAAAAACTTACTTCCAAATTCAATAAAGGTTATTTTACTTTATAATGGTGAGCTTTTTTTAGTAAAAAAATTTGTCATTGTTATTTATTCTAATTCGTTTCAAATATTTTTCAAAAATATTTAATAAAAATAAATGAAATTTTATCAAAACATCTCACTTGTTCTGACTCGTTTCAAATATTATTAAAAATAAATGAAATTATGAGTTCCAATAAGTATAATCCATTTACATATAAAACGGTACAATGAATATCAGTTTTTTTGAAAGATAAATTTATTACCTAAGCAGCAATACAATCTATAAAAACACATAATCAAAAGTGTTAAAAATTTTAGAAGATGACACAATATGCCAGTTAATAGCAAAAAGGGTCGGCTCAAGGCCTATATATTTGATAATTCAAAATACCTAGAATATCTAAGATTCCAGATCTGTAGCATACTAACGAATTTAACTGTCAACAATAAAACTACTCACCGCAACAAGTCGGCAACAAAACATGCCACAACAGGTCGACGATAAACTCGAAAAAACAAAAACAAACCCAAATTAATGCGAAAGAAACCACTTTATTGAAGAAAAATCAAGATCAAAAGGTTAAAACGATTTAAGACGTGGATTTCGAGCTAAAAATAGCCAGAAAAATCACTCATATTCTCTAACAAACAAGGGCTTGAAAGACCTCCTTTTTTTTTTAAATTCTATTCACTTTGCATTACATTGTTGTAGGACTCTATTCTTGCATTTGAACCTAAGATCTCTTGTAATAAAAACAAACACCACCTTGAATATTCATTTCAAAGTATTTTTAAAAATATTTTAATATATAACTTTTGAAGTTTTAAAAATATTTAATAAAATTAAAAAATTATATCTATTCACTTTACATATTACATTATAATGTGTTATGGATTCGATCATGGTTCTCTCTGCCTACGCATCCAATTTATTCATCACATTGTCTTAAAGGAATACTTTAATAGAAAATTTCTTAATATTAAGGTTATTTTTTTATTCCTAAAGGTATTTTTTATCATATAAACTGAATTTGAAAGTTAGAGGTTGCATAATTTAAACATGGCAATATCTATAAGATCGAGAGTAGATCATTATAAATAATAGCAAAATCAATAAAAGGTGTCAATATAGTTCTCATATCAATACCAATCCTTAATCTAATTCAAATTTTTTCATCACACATGAAAAAAATTTAAACATCTTAATGGTATCCATGTCATTTAACGATATCAATCAAATGTAATTTATAATCTTAATGTTATGTATTAAATTATCTTTTAATATTTAATAATAGTTGAAGGATATAAGTGTGTGCCCAGATCATATCTTTAATGTTCAACTCCGATTCGTCGTGCTAAGGCCGAATACGTTCGAACTCCCCGGTGAGACTCATAAAGCATATGTGATATATCTTGCAATCAAGTAAAGACACAATTTTTACGTGGTTCAGCAACCTGATTACGTCTACAGGATTGTGCTCAAATGAAAGGATTTTCACTAATCTAATTCAAGGTTTACAATTAGTCTTTTTTAGAACGAGACCCCCTCTCTACCCACGACCTTCTTGAACCCTAATCACTCCTATTGGAATTCATAATGAACTCCCTCCATTCCTTTCTCTACAACATCGCACACCCATAACCCATTATACATCAAAATAAGATGAAGAAAAATATAAATATCATCTTTCACTAAAGGTGAAAGGCTTTTAACATGCAATAACTCAATCGAGTATCTATACTCTGCACTCCTTCAGCACGTCTAGACTTCGCTTGTTCTTCTTCAAGCTCTAATCCCAAATTGCAGTTAAGAAATCCTCCAACCCCGAATCTATAGCCCTTGGATTCTGCCTGGTCTAGATAAAGCTTATCTTAGGACTCAACTCTACCTTATATTTCTTATTCCTCTTCCTTTAAGCTATCATAGCAAAAATAGGAAACTTGATGCTCAAGTATCCTCATCATAATAGAATCCTAAATAATCTTTTGCTACAAGTTTCACATAATGATCTTTTGCTAAATAGAGTATCTAGAGGTGAGATGACAGGAGCGAATGTTGTAATTATATGGCCACGTTTTGAGTTTTCCTCCAGTGATGACAGAGACCATTGGATCAATCTCAAGTACCTCTTCTTCATTTTCTAGGACATCATCACATTCCCAATACTGATTGATGATGCTATAAGAGAACTTAAACATGTGTCCTCACACTACTGTCTTCTGAAAGTTCAGACTTTCAGGGTTCCCTATGTCCTTGGACAAGTTCACATCAAACTCCAAGACAATCTATGATATGAAGGGACCAAAAGTTTCATTATCCCGAATTTGGAAAAGTCCTTGTTGTGCAAGGTACGTTCACTAACAAAGGTCCTCTTTGATACAAAGGCCCACGACTTTGCACAAGAGGCGAATTTAAAGAGATGGATGGAGAAACAATTAACTCTGGAGACGTTTGAAAACTCTCTCGCCTGGTCAGCTTCTAGATGCCGCTTAGATCAGGCCATCACTCGTGGACTATTTTCTCGTGAAGTGCGCAGAGGCGGCTGTGGAATTCTGCTGAGGACGGAGTCCCTTTGTTCTCTGGTTCATTCCATTATGAGTCCAAACTTTCATTGATCAATTGTATGTGGCGCTTTGTCTAAGATTTTGGAATCTCAACGATAGAGTCTCGTCTGACCCAACCAACCCATTAAAGTGGCACGAGTTCAACTTCTTCTCCTAATACAAGCGTCGTCTCTATGATTGTGCAAAATCGATGTCATCGGGGTTGGGTCCTTGGGAGTCATGTTTCTCAACGGGAGAGGTTTCATACGGGTCTACTTATTTTGTCGAACCATGATCTATGTATGAAGTTTGCACTAGATTGTCTCTAAGGTTCGACATTCAACATTTCGACTCTCAATCGGGAGTTTCTGGGCCATGCACATCTACCGGTCAAACTTCATCTTCAAATGTGCCATAGGGCACAAGTGAGGCGGTGTGATGCAAATCTAGAGGTTCACATCACGGGGTCCAGTCGCTCACCCTTCGATCAAAAGATCTTTCCTTTGTTGCTAGAACTCTTTCTTCACTAGTCTCCTCTCTTGACTCTGACCCACCAAATCTTGTCATCACCATCTTCAAAGTTGAGAAAGAACGAGGGAAGGAATAAGTTCAACCTTTAGACGTTTCTTGAGAGAGAAATGGAAAGCATCGTGTTTTTGTCTTTCATTTGTTTCTTATATAGAGGTCCCCATCACTTTTGAAACCCTAAGGTTTCTGTCTCTAATGGTTCCTATTTGGCTAGGGCGTAGAACTCCCCTAGAACATGTTGTTGTTCAACCGTCTTTTCGAGCTGTAGAGACTCACCACATCCCTTAGCCATTGCAATGGTCGAATTGGGTGGGACGCCACCTATCATATCTTTTTCCCTCTCCTTTTTTTTTCTTTTTTTTTTGACAAAAAAAAAAATCATACCAAGGAAGGTAAAAGAGATTCACACTTGAGTGCGTCCACTTCTTGGGTGTAAGCACTGATCTCCCTAATTTTGTCATAGTAAGCAGTTAGAACCTCCCCTCTAAAATGACATACCCCACTAAAATTTTCACTCCAATAATGTGATGAGCTTCCGAACAACGCCTGTCTCTTCCTGAAGTACTAGAGAATTACACACCATCTCATTTGCTTGATATCTCGCACATACTTTCCATGTATGTTCGAACAACTAGTAGACATGAAGAGCTGGTTTCCAATTATGCTCTCCTTTTTGCTCGTACCAAACTCATTATCTTGTTTTTCCATTTCATAAGAAATTTCATTCTTAGTTAGGACATCGTTTGAGGCTAACACTGATTCAGCTCACCCAACTTCTATTGAGGCAATGAGGCTTCTTTCCAATATTGGAAGCATTATATCCTTCATTTTGTCATCTTTGACGCCCTTTGAGATGTCTGACTGATGTGGTTCTTAACCTCCAGACAGAAGTAGGTGTCTCCCCATAGTGGTGATCCTCTCCTGCCACGCCTCCGACATGTTCCCCCAATGAAGGATTTCTATACCTTATTTAGATTGTCATTCTTCTCTTGATCCCATAAAGGTTTATTAGTGTTTGAATTGGTAATTGTTCAAGTAGAGATAAACCGTGCATATAGCTTTAGCAAGGATGAATTTCTTCATCTCAATGCTTTCTCCTACTGTTAGCCCCTCGACTAGATAACACGAGTCCCGTGTGGCATGAGGCGCCGCTTGGCCCCATGGGCCTGCCAGTGGGAAAACGAGCAAGGCAAGGTTGGGAAAACATGTGTCCTGAGGCACAAGCTGGAGCCAAGCACGCATACGAAGCGGAAGGCAAAACAAGTAATCCCGCTGGACGCGCACAAGGGTTGTCACAAGACTCACTTGGCGAAATCGGGCGCAAGTAATTTGAGGCAAACGGAACTGCCAGGGGGAATGTCACAATTTATAGGCGAGAGCCTCAAGGCAAGCTCTAATCCGAGTGCAACAAGATATCTATAAATTTCTGGTGATCCATGCAGAAGGGACTCCTAGGCGGTAGGACTCCCAAAGTGAAGGCTGACTCCACTCTAGGCGGGAAAGACTCCTAAGCTGGGCCGGACTCCTAGGCGGAAGGTCCCCTGGAAGGGAAGACTCCTAGGGAGCGGGATGACTCTGTATGGGAGGACTCTACCGCGTGGGAATCAAGGTGGTCGTGTTTAGAGTTTCATTCAACAGACTCTAGAGCGGGAAGGATTGTGTCAAGCTTGTCGATTTGAAGACTAGAGTTAGAGTAGGACTCTAGTCATAATTGTATCAGGAGATCCTCAGCATCCTATATAAAGGGTCACAGTCACCTGGGTTAATTCATATATTCCGAGTTTGATCCAAAGAAAAGCATAGAGCCCCAGATGTGGAGCTCATAAATTGTCTTGTATTTCCAAGTAGCCTAATAAAATACGAAGCCGAGAGCGCCTGTAAGCCCTGTGTTCGAGAGAATAGTGAGGTATCGAGAAGGCTAGCCTACCGGGTTCCTGTAGCGCCGCACACTCCAGCCAAAAAGAAGGCGTGTGACAATTGGTATCGTGAGCTATGATGGCCAACGCGAGGATGACTCCGCTAGCGCCGTGAGCAAGTAGCAAGGATAGAGGCTGGTGTAGGCACCCCAGGTGTCCAAAGCCGACGCGAGATAAGACAAGAACTGAGGTGAACCCACCCTTCTCGACTCCGCGATGGTCGATGCCGTCCCGCATCTCGACTCACAACGTGAATCACTGAGACCAGAGAAAGCAATGAGAACTGATAAATCATTCCATGACCGAATGCGCCATGACCGAGGAGTTCGAGGAGCGGATCGATTCCTGCAGGGGGAGATCTTGTTGGCCGAAGAGCGCAGTGTGGCACACCCGCCCGCCGCAGATCCGCCTCCCCAAGGCGAGAGGTTCAGCCCAAGACTTTTGGTGGCGCGCACAATGCAAAAGACTTGAAGAACTTCCTCTGGGACATGGAGCAATACTTCATCGCTGCTCGAATACCGGTGGGTGAACAGGTAACGATAACCACTATGTATTTGATGTGTGATGAAAAGCTGGTATGACCGAACGAGCGACGACGCCACACAATGACCAAAGATCGAGAGTCGGGAGATCCTGGAAAAGGAGTCGAAGATCGCCTACCCACGAACACAGCTGCGGATGAAGCAGGGAATCTCCTCGAAGAAACCTAAGCAGACGGCTCGTGGACTATGTGAAAGAGTTACCGTTGATCCTTGACATCAAGGGGACATGTCCGGGGCGACGTCGCTTCAACTTCATGTCCGGATTGCGTGGATGGGCCTAAACCGAATCGAGGAGGCAAGGTGTCCAAGACTCGTCTCGCCCATGGCGAGCTGACCGCCTATCCGACTGGGGGAGGACCCTTCCTACTCCCACCCAAAAGGGAAAGGCCACAAAGCAGAGTCGAACCTAAGTCAGATGGAGCCCTCCAAGAGTGTAGGCAGTCTGGAAGAAACCACAGGATATGCGTGCTAAAGTGAGGAGAAGGGGACTTCACAAACTACCAAAGCATCGGATGCTTTATCCGCGATGGCCACATCAGCCAGGGATTTCCCAAAGAAAGAGAAGCTCACGCAACTGTAGCCAAGACGGAAGATAATGGAGCAGGCTCCCTACAAAGAGCCAACCTCTTCGCTTGTTGAATGCTAATGTGGTCAGGCGACTACGTAGGATCGATGTATGTGGAGTTGTTTAATCAAGGGGCGTAAAATTGTGGCATTGGTAGACAAAGGGGGCTGACCACACCTTGTATCAACAAGGGAAGGTGCCTAGATTCCTAGCTTGAAGCTAAGGACACAGCTCAAAAGTCGTAAATAGCCAAGCACAAGAGACGCATGGTATGCAAGAACATGGCACCGGGATGGGGGATTGAGAGGTAATGATAGACTTTAGTGTTCCTTCGATGATTTTGATTTTATTTTTGGCAACGATTTCTTCTAAAGAGCCAAGGTAGCCTTGTTGCCGCACTTGAATGGACTGTTGATCATGGATGAGAAGCATTATGCTTTGTGGTCGGCACGCAGAAGTCGCCTAAGAGACCTACAGGGGAGAAGACTTTGTCCGCCCTGCAACTCGAGAAAGGCCTTAGGAAGGGTGAGAATACGCTATGTCGCTAAGAATGATCGAGATTACTGACAAGCAATTCGAAGTGCCGATGCCATAGCCCCATAATCGAGGAGATTTGGCTGATGTTATGCCTCCCGAAGGCTAAAGAAGTCACCGAGAAGGCGCACGAATCATCGATAGAGCCTGCGCTGTGGTCGAGACTCCTCGCTCAAGCCCTATCTGGATGAGTCCACCAGAGTCGGAGTCACGGCAACCGGGACGGAGTCGCTGACGCGGTCTGGTCCAGACCCAAAGCTACCGTATGGAGCACCTGTCGCTTCAAAAAGAAGCAAGATGGGACGCTCGATGTGTGTGGATTACCCGCACCGACAAAGTCACGATCAAGAACAAGTATCCGATACCTTTGGCCGCGGAGTCGCTCGACCGATCGAGTTAAGGCCGAGTACTTCACCAAGCCAGACTTCATGATCGATATTGGCGCGCGCGTGGCTGAAGGACGAGGCAAAGACTACATGTGTAACACAAGTATGGTTGCGAATTTTTAGTTATGCCTGTTTGACTAATGCTCCCGCATCAGAACCCTGGGCGAATGATGTCCCATTCGACCCGGATTCATTCGTGGTGGAATACTGGACTACAGCATCTACGTACCGATTCTAGAAGATCACGTGGTACACCTTGAGATGGTAAGCCGATGTGACCGAGGCGTAACCGGGGCTGTTTGTCAAGAAAGAGAAGTGTGAGTTTGCTCGCACTGAGATCAAGTTTGGCCATCCGATTTCAAAGTCCGAGATAAGGATGGATGGCGCGGTGGCGGAAGACCGAGCTTGGCCACCACCAAGGTGACGTAACTGATCGCTCCCGCTTAGCAACCACTGGCGTGGAGATTTATACCGGATGTTCCAAGATAAGCTGCTCTCACCACCTTTCAAAAGAGGAAGGGAATGGACGCAGCAGTGCCGTCGCCCGCAGCTCAAAGATGCAATCGCCCTGAGTCGGTTTCAGACTCCGGCCACATGGAGTTGTCGTCATGCACGCCACGAATGCGCTCTGACAGGCCTGTGGTGGAGTGGCTGCGCAAGAAGGGCATCCAATAGCCTGAGAGCCTAAGTCAACGCAATGGAGGAAAGGTATAATACCTATGAGAAAGAGATGACTACGGTCATCCATTGCCTGGAGACTTCAAGCACTACTTGTCGGGAACTCGGTTCGTAGTAGGATCGACACAAGGTTAACACCTTCTTCACAACTCAAGAAGGCTTAACGCAAGTCGACGGCAAGAGCTCCCGCCGACTTCATTTTCATGCGGTGCACGTTTCGTCGACACAACCAAGTGGTCATGCTTTGAGTAGGAAGGAAGTGGCAAGTTATGTAATCGTTGAGCCCGCCAGACAGATTTCAAACAGTTAGGACCGAAGTCGCACAAGACTCAAACGATCAAAAGCCGGTAGGAGCAGTGGAGAGATGGCAACTATCGAGGCTTACACCGTCTCGAATGAGTTGCTTTACTCGAGGAGGGAAGTTATATGTGCCTCGAGCAAGCCGAGACAAGAGCCACAAGGAGACAGATGATACGAGATGTAATGGGTCACCCAGAGAGTGAGAGAACTGGGTGTCATTGCACTGGGTTTCCTTTCATCGGGCCTAAGATGAAGGAAGATCGCGGCAAGCATATGTCAAGACATGCCATGTTTGTCAAGTTGACAGACTGAAAGCAAGAAGGAAAGCTGGATTGTTACACTCTGTCCATTCCTCGGAGAAAACCATGGCAAAGTGTGTACGATGGACTTCATCGTTGGCTCAAAGTAGGGCTTCTGATCAGTTTCGTGGTGGTAGACGTTCTCCAGGCACGTTTGTCTTCATCCCACTTCGAGTGAGTGTCCAAATCAAGAGCAGCGTGATCTTCTTCAAGAATGTTGTGAAACATTTTGGGATGCCCTCAAGACTGGGGTACAGAATGCAAGTTCTCGATCATAATCACCCGGGACCGATGGTCGACAGAGAGTGAATCGTGTGTTGAAGAGATTTGCTTACCCGTGACGTACCTCGAAAATTGGTTGGAACTTAGAGCCACCGTTGTCCCACAATCACAAATGGGTTCAAACATGTGTAAGGAGCCCTTGAGGTAGCAACTCAAACGCACGCACGCCCTCGACGCATCGGGTTACCGAGCAACCTCGGACGTAGCGCTAGCCCAAATACGTAAGACAAGTTTGCAGTCTCGCAAGATTTGCTTGATGAAGCCGTAGACACTGAGAAGGCAAGTAGACGATGGTTAGTATGACAGAGGCAGGAGACCTCTGGAATTTGAGCAAGGGGAGATGGTTCTGTTGAAGCTAACTCCTCAGATCTGGAAAAAGATCAGGAATAAGCAATTTCAGAGAGGTTTGATTCCGAAATACGATGGACCCTTTGAAGTTGTGAAGCGTATAGGGAACGTGGCCTACAAACTGAAGCTACCAGAGAGGTTGAAGCTTCACCCGACATTCCATGTAAGCTTCCTGAAGCCTTATCACAGTGATCCTAGTCCCGGCGAGGTAGCAAAGCGGAACCCGCCAATGGTTAGAGTCGAGTTCAAAGAAAGAGATTGCAAGCATCCCGCAGATAGGAAGATGGGAACCGAAGAACAAGTGGACCAATACTTGATTCATTAGAAGGACGCCCGCCGCGAGGCAAGTCAGTGCGGTGCTACATTACGGCAAATAAGATCGACCTCGAAGGCAAGGTCAAGTCAACGAGACGCGTGAATACCTCTAGTGGAGGGTTTGTTAGCCCTAATTAGATAACACGAAGTCCCGCGGCGCATGAGGCGCCGCTTGGCCCCATGGTCCGCTTAAGGGAAACGAAAAGGCAAGGTCGGGAAAACATGTGTCCCGGGAGGCAATGCCGCGGAGCCAAGCACGCACATGAGCCGAAGGCAAGTGCATCCTACTGATCGCGCACGTTGGTCGTCACAAGACTCACGCCTTAGAGGGGGCCCGGCGTGGCACTTCGAGGCAACCTGACCGGGGCAGTGGGAATGTCAAGAATTTATAAGGCAGAGAGCCTCACGGCAAGCTCCCTAATCCAAATAAGAACAAGGATTCCTATTGTACCTAAGGTCCCATGTAGAAAGGACCCTAGGCGGGTAGGACTCCAGCGGAATGACCTCACCCCAAAGGAAAGACTCCTAAGGTGTCGGACTCCTAGGCTGGCTGTCTCTGTGTGGGAAGACTCTGTATGATGCACTTAGGCGGAGGACTCTCACTGCAGAATCATATATCGTGCTTAGAGCCTATCTCAACAGACTCAGAGCGGGAAGGATTGTGTCGGCTTGCCGGATTGAAAGACCAGAGTTAGGACTCTGGGTCATAATTGTATCAAGATTGCCCTCGAGCATCCTATATAAAGGGCCCGCGTGCCCACTGTTAATTCATATATTCTCGAGTTGATCCAAAGAAAAGCATGTGAGTCCCGAGATGGGAGCCTTGCGAACAAATTGTCTGTATTTTAGTAGCTAATAAAATACGAGTCAGGAGAGGCCCCGTAAGCCTGGTGTTCGAGAGAATAGTGAGGCATTGAGAAGGCTGGCCTAGCGGGTTCCTAGGCGCCGCACACGAGCCAAAAAGAAGGCGTGTGACACTTGCCATGGAGCCCATGAGATCCCTATGGAGCAGTTTCAATAGTCTGGTCGTTGTACTTAGTTTAGACTTAGTGCATGGAGGTAAGGAGTGTTCTATGCAGTTATTTACTCGTCAATTCGTCTAGATTTTAAGTTTCAATGCCTTCGCTCAAGAACTAGTGAAGGTCACTTCTTCTCAATGTTCAGATCGTCGAGCCGTTGTCTCTTGTTCTAGATGTTCTTCATTCATGCAATAAACTCGGTGCTTGTTAGAAGATAGTAGTCAGTTTGTGGTCCTTCCACCTCCATGATAACACGTGATTTGGACAGGCATAGCACTCACCTGCGGAATCGCGTGGCAGCCTTATCACAAAGTTGACTTACACTAATCAGATTTACTGCAAGTCCTTTAACAAGCAACACATTCTTTAGATTTGTCAACCCTGGAATTTTTAAGGAACCACTTCCCATAACTCTTCCTTTTCCGTTGTCTCTAAAGATTCCCAATCCTAACTTGATGGTTAAAACTCACTAGGAAAAACACTTGTTTCCGGGGCCACGTGTTGTGAGCAGCCACCGTCGAAATACCACTCTTCTCTCCTTATACTATTGGTTGCGGGAATAATTTGACATCATGTGAGGTTACTACCACATCCCACATACCGTACACTCAAATGACTTTACTTCCATCCTCTCGGCTTTATGTGAAGTTGCTCTTTCTATCACGAAGATTGTTGTGAGAGCTCTGAGGCGTCTTATCCTTTCTTAATCTTCATGATCTTCTTCGCTTGAGATCTCAGATATAACTTTTTTCAAATTTCTACCACTTTCTTCTTCTTTTGGCCTTCTGCATCTTGATCCCTCAAATAGGTTCTAAAGAGTGTCCTATGTGTCCTTTGTAGTTTCTAATGAGGCAATAAGTCCAAACATCTTGTCATCCATACCACATTGGATAGCATAAAGAGTTTTAGAGTTTGATGTTGCTGCTTTCTTTTCTTCATAGTTCCACTCTGATGTAGGCTTGATTGATAATTTACCATTAACAATTTTTGTTGGAAAAGACCATTCTATTTCTACTTATTGTCATACTTCAAACTTAAGGACTTAATGAATACACTCATGTGTATTTTCCAGTACCTATATTTTGTAGTTTGTACCATCTAGTCTACGAGGACACCTTATGGACATTCCATACTTCATCGAATCCATCTGAATTTGCACAAATATGAATTTGCACATATATGAATTTGCACAAATAAGAGGATGGAGCAACCAGCAATCTCACTCAGTAACTTAGAGTGACCCACTCTGATACTAATCGAAGGGTATAAGTGTGTGTTCCATATCACAGTCATTAATGTTCGAATCCTAATCTGCACCTGAATCCATGATCTCTGCTCAAAGCAGGTCATAGTCATTCAAACTCCCTATGGGATCTTGGGTGCAAAGAAGATGTGATATATTTTGCAATAAAGTAAAGACACACAATTTTTATACACCCGGCACCCGCTCATGTCCATTAGGTCAGGTTTGATGCAAGGATTTCCACCCATCCGATCTGCTGTGTACAATTTGAGTTCAAAGTGGTACAAGGCTCCCCTCTCTACCCACAACCCTTCTTTGAACATAATCACCCCAAAGGGAATTCTGCAACGAACTCTCTATTCCCCCCACAATAATATCACACACATAACTCACTATACATCAAAATAGCATGAAAAATAAAAACATCATCTTACACCAAAAGGTGAAAAAGCTTTAACGTGCAATACCTCAATCAAGCAACTGGTGACTCTCACTCTTTAGCATGTTCGCACTTCACTTGTTCTTCAAGCTTCGCTCTGAAATATATAGCCCTTGATTCGTCTTGGAACTTAGATAAGATTGGAATCATTATCCTAATATGATTAACCTACCTTCTATTTTATGTTATTTCCTAAGCTATTATAACATAAATGGAAACTTGTTGCTCAAGATCACTACTAATAGAATCCTAAACATTTATAATTCTAGTTTGATAGCTTAGACTTTCTGACCTTTTGAGATTTGATCTTTATCCTTCTCGCCAAATAGATCTCAGACTCCATCAATTACTTGCTTCTCAAGTCTCGCTCTAAGCTAGCAGATTATCAGACGTCCCACGATACTGGACCCTAGTCCGAACTCTTCTGAAAATACACGTCCCTACATTGTGGGATGATCTTAGTCCGAAAACTTCCGGTCCCATCTGGGACTCTATGCTTGATTCAACTCTACCTCTCTATTTTATGTTATTTCCTTAAGCTATTATAACATAAAATGGGAAACTTGTCAAGCCGCATCATCGAATAGAATCCTAAATTATTTATAATTCTAGTTCGATAGCTTAGACTTTCTGATCTTTTGAGATTTGATCTTTATCCCTCTCGCCAAATAGATCTCGCACTCCATCAATTACTTGCTTCTCAGTTCTCGCCTCTAAGCTAGCAGATTGTTGTACGTCCCACGACAGCTCTGATCCTAGTCCGAACTCTTCGAGTATCACACGTCCCTACATTGTGGGATGATCTTAGTCCAAAAACTTCCTGGTCCTACCAGGGACTTCATGCTTGATTCTTCAAGTCTTCATCAATTATGATCTTCAAATGGTCATCTTCTTGTAGAACACCGGGAATGAAGATATGAACAATTTGAAACCCAACAATAGTAAAATAGTGTATGTAAATGGTCATGAGCATAGCGGATCCAATATTGGGAGGGTTGGAAAAGGGAAAGGGAACCCGAAGGGGCAGCTTAGATGGTCCAACCTAGGGTTTGTTTTCCAATGATCATCGGTTTGTGTCTCCTTAGAACTACAAGAGAATTTAACTTTAGGTCTCACGAGGTTAGTTAAGGTGTGTAAAACAGGCTAGACACCCACAATTAAAAGAAAAAAAGAAATATAGTGCTACGACACGTTTCGAAGAGGCTAAAAATCGTTGTTTTAAAAACAATACGAAAAAAAAATATTAAGAACACTTTGGTTCCTATTTTTCTTGCTTTCAAAACATTAAAACACACAAAGACTCTATTTGTAGAAGAATAACAAGCTTTTAAAAACAAAATACTTCTTTATGTTTTTAAAAACTATTCTCAAAAATAATTTTAAAAAACATGAACCAAGCAGAAATCGTTCGACGGAAGGGAATTTGAAGAAAGGGGAGGAATGAAGGGAGACGTAACGGTGGGTTTAGGAGGAATGCAGAGAAAAGGAAAGGAGTGAGATGTGAATATAATTTTATCACAGCCAGCTGTTTCTATTTGGTATGAATGTGACGACTGATCCATTTGGTATGTGAGATGGATAAATCCCATCCCATCTTCCAATTCATCGTGGCCCCTATTCTATTATATTCTCTTCTACTTCCTTTCCCAATATTCCTATTACTCTCTATCCTCCTCTTACCTATTATTTCATCCCCACTTTCTTCCTTTCATTCATTTATTAATTAAAACTCCATGTTTTTACATATTTTAAAAAATATTTTTAATTTAAAAAAGTGAATTTTTTTCCTTAAAAATAAAAGACGGGTTATTTATTGTTCCAACTCAAATAGTAAACTACGAAATGGATTTATGAAATATTAGAGGTTCGAAGCCAAGAGTATAATAATGAATATTGAACTCATTTCTATTTTTATTATTCTTTCATTTTCTTTTCATTTTACTTTTTCTTCTCTATATATTTTTCTTAAATTTTATGGGAATCAACATAATCTTTAAGGATTTTTGGCAATTAATTGACTTAAGTTGTCTTTTTTAATTGATTGCAAATAGAACTTTAAATTAAATAGTAACTAATAGTAATAGACATTAAGTTGTTTATACTTTTTCTATTTTGTTTCTATTTAATATTAAATAGTGAAAATATAATAATGGTACTCTTTGTATTCAAAAGAAACTAAATATTTTAATTTTCAAAACAAAAGTAACAGACTAACAAAAGCAAGTAAGCAACGACCAAAACACTTAAGGTATATGAATATTATAGAAAAATTATTTTCGAAACAACCAAAACACTTCAATACTTTTATTTTCAAAATAGAAAAAAAAACTAATAAATTATATATGATTATTATTACTCTTTGTAATATCCCTAAATTAAAAAAAAAACAAAATTTTGGCATAATTTATTAAAATGCACTTTCAAAGTTGGAACGTAGCTTTTAACAAAATATAAATGTTTTCATAAAAACAACAAAAGTCTTCATACAATCCTAACGTTTCTTCACTTTTCTCAAGAACAGAAGGGGACATAGGACAAAAGGAGAATTTCCCAAGTTTGACAGAAACATCCACCCCAAGTAACATTTCTTTTCCTCTCTAAACAAAGACGCGACATATTTCCTGAGCCAAGTAAAATATTTGACAGTATGTAAAAATGAAAAGGTTTTGTACTATTTTGGGAAATTTATGATATCTCCTTATGCGACCGTTGGATTGCTTTAGAATTTGGATAGTTTTTAGATAAGAGAATGATCTACAATCATAAATGTGGAGATAATGTTTTAAGGTTGAGTTGAGAGTTATTCTTGTTTGAAGAAAAAGTTTTGAAATTAGTTTACTTCAGATCAAGATAAGCCTTAATTCTCCTTATTCAACCAAGGGATTGATTTTAATTTGGATATGTTTTATATTAGGACACTGATCTACTATTGAATTGTTCAGATCATGTTTAGAGGTTTCAAAGAGAGTCATACTCATTTAGAACAAGAAGTTTTTGAAATCGGTTTTAATTTTTGTAAGTTTATTGTGTCTTTTTTCTCCTTATTCAACCGTTGGATTGCTTTTAATTTTGGATATATTTGAGATAGGACAATGATATACGATATGAACGTGCCCTAGACTATGTTTAGAGGTTTTAGATGAGAGTTATACTTAGTTAGAACAAGCAGTTTTTGAAATCGGTTTTAGTTTTTATAAGTTTATTGTAAGATTTTGTTCTCCTTATTCGACCGTTGGATTGCTTTTAATTTTGGATATGTTTGAGATAGAACAATGATCTACGATTTTAACGGTTCAGATCATGTTTAGAGGTTTCAGATGAGAGTTATACTTATTTAGAACAATAAGTTTTTGAAATCGGTTTCAGTTTTTATAAGTTTAATGTAAGACTTTGTTCTCCTCATTCAACCGTTGGATTGCGTTGAAATTTGGATATGTTTTATATAAGACTTTGATCTAAATTATGAACGGTGGAGATCGAACATATGCCTTGAGAAAGGACATATTGGAGCAAAACCGTGACAGTGATCAAACTATATTTAAATTAGTTTGAAAATAGAGTAATAATTGGAGGACAAATTATCTAAAGAGTAATAAGAATAATAATAATAATAATAATAAAAAATAGTGCTTAAAATAGTAAATATGTAAATTAAAATAACATTGAAGAAAAAGAAACAATAATCTCATATAATAATGAGTTTTTTTCACTTTATTTCATTAGATGATTAGACTTTTAACTGGAGTTTAATTGTGGAGGATATCATTCAAGACTTGAGTTGCTTTGAGGTAATGAAGATTAATGCAGCTTTTCCTATAAAACAAAATATTTTGCTATTATATGATTAAGTGAGTTTTGATAATTTGTATTTGTTTAAATTATATATAGATTAAATACAAGTTTTGTTTGGAAAATGGATTTGAAAATGTTTCTGTTAGGGATTGAAAATTATGGAGATATATTTTTGTATTTTTATAAATTTGGAAACATGAAAAGAATATTTGGTTTTGCTTTGGCGACCTCATCAATCTTGCAAGATAAACTTAACAAATATGACTTAACAAATAATCTGTAAGATAAACTGGACAAATACACTCATATTGATGATACAAACTTGACAAATATCGCCTCACAACAGATAAACTTGATAAATACACCCATGCCAATGTAGCATAAATCAAAATACATTCCTTGGCCAATCTTATAACCGACAACCGACCCTAAATAATGAGTTACAAGAATAGATTAAACACTGTCAACGTAGCTGGGGTCATCACATTTTATTTGAAATAAATATGTTTTAAGAATCAAGAAATAAGATTTCTTTTAAAGCTCATTTCATCACCCAAGCAATACTGACCTTTATTCAAAGTAAAAATGCTTAATCGTTATTGCGAAATATTCTTCTTTCTTTCTTTTGAAACGACCTGTCAAAATGACTAAAATAGCTGACATTTTATTTGAAACAAATTTTTCGGTAAATCCGAATATACGCTGCTTTAAAATATTTCAAGTAATTTGATTATGATATGGAATTGTTTGAGAAACAGAAATATGATGAACACTATTTGAAATATATTTATATATATATTTATTTGTACTCAAGGATTTTATGAGAATCAAGAGTGTAAATATTTTGAAACGGTCTCTCATTAAACGACTCAAAATAATAATATTTACTCTAAAACAAATTTTCGGGAAAGAACCAATATACGTGTTTTAAAATATTTGTGAATTTGATTATACTAATCGTTTTCAGAACATAAAATACGATGAACATCATTTTGAAATATATATTATATATATTATTTATTTGTACTCAAGGATTTTATGATATTTGTGAGGAAAATAAAAATATGTTATATCTCCAATTTTATGAATTTAAAATATTTTATCCATGAAAATATATTAACATTCCTTATTAGGCTTTTATCTCACTTCTTATCATTGATCATTTTCACGTGCCCTAAACCTTGGCGAAGAGTGATTTTGGGATATGCAGTGATGGAAATTGAGAACTATTTTTGAGTTAGTATTTGTTGGAAAAACTTAAAATTATTGGACTACTTTAATGCGAATGTTACATTTTAAGATTATTAGTTTTGAAAATTTTATCACGTTTAAGTATTGTTCAATAACATTTTATTATACTTAAGGTTTTATGCTTGGAGATTTTGATTTTATGAAACATTTAATTATTCTTGTGAGCATATTCAAGACAAAACAAGTGATCACAAACGTAAAATTTCAAAGTATGGCTTAAAGGTGATTTTAAAACTCTATATGTTAAATTAATGCGAATATCCCTTGCCTTGCTTATATCGACTAGACAATGATTCAAAATTATTTAAAAACACTTTATGGTATACAAAAATTTCAACTTCAGATTTTAAAATTTCTTCAAATGGTTTTCATAAATAATTGTACTTCTTATCCATTGCTTTAACTTGTACTTGTCTATAAAAGCATCTGATTTTAAGAAACAAAACCTTTTATACAATATGTTTTAATTTTATATAAGAATCTCTAATTTTAAAAACAGAAACATCAAACACACTGACACTTTGACATATTTGTAGTTCAATTTTTAATAAATTAAGACAATCTTTTGTTGGGATATATATAGTAACTGTTAAATAATTCCTAAAATTGCTCATCTGCATGCATAATTTTTCATGTCGTTATCAAAAAAAAAAAAAGAATTACGTGAAAATTCGAAAAACCTCTGCCATATTCTCATTATAATTTGAAAGATAATATAACCAAACATTATTATTTATTAATAATTAAAAAATAATTTATTCCCATTTTCACAAGTCGAAACTACAGTCACATATACTGGTTAGGCAGTCAACCACTGAAATTTTACGTGGCTGCTGTTACTGCCTTCAACAACATTCTAAGTCAATATTTACATCAATTTGAGGGAATCCTTAAATAAAATAAATTATAATAATGTCAAACTCTATTATATGTAATTTTTTTTATCAGTCAAACGATCTAACTATGAAAAACGAAAACTGATTTTTAATTAGAACTTATTAAGCCCTTGAGTTTTGTGTTTAAGGTGCCATAGAAAGCATATGAAATCTTATATCGAATCCTTGTAAAATATATTATTACATAATAGAATATGTAAATGAATAAAAGTTAAAAATATTAAAATTAAGCACAAAACCAAAAAAATGGAAAATTATGTATGAGAAAAATAATTAGTTTTTAGATAAAGGTGATAGTATCTATATTTAGTTAACGTATCATAAGATAAAGATTCTGCTCCTCGAAAAGTTCGGGACATTTTTCATTATGAATCATAATATTTCTTTTATTTCTATATTTTCTTATTTTTTATTTTTATATTTAGCTTGATATATACTTACTCTAAGAACTTTGATTTTGTATAATCTAAATTGGAGGACCGTAAAAATGTTATGAGATTCGATGTATAGAGGGCATGACCGGGTCTACGAAACCCTAACAAAACGGCATTTAATTTAATCCGCCATGGAAAACTCCATTCTCGAAGGGGAGGTTAGTTTTCTACTCTTTTCCTCCACCATTCGTTTTCATCATAACTTTTCAACCAGAAGATCCATATTTAAAGGGGAATTAATGCGTTCCACTTTCTTAATTGCGTAATTAAAAAAGAATTATGATTAAAATAATCGGGACCGTATGCCATATGCGGCTGGTGACCGTGATCTTACCCGGCAGGAAACGGAAAACAGAATCTGGATCTCATTAAAGTTTCACCACGCTAAATTGACTAACTCGCGGTTAAAAAACAAATAAAAGGACTGTGATCTGATCGGTTACGTTGCGGAGTGGGGCCCGGAGACATCGGTTCGGTTTGATTATGAATGGACGGTGGCAAATGGAGGTAAAGGTGACAGGCAGGTGGGGTTAAGGAGTGACAGGTCATCATCCTGGGTAGAGCACCAATGTCCACCATCCACGTGGCCTTTATTCAGCCTCGTCGTTACAAATTAACCCCAGCAGTTTTCTTTGACTTGTCCAAGCAAAGCCACACCGGTTTATTCTGGTAAATTTCTGGTTTTATTCCCAAACTGTAACCTTTACTAAAACCGAAAACAATCAAGAAGTGTAGAAGAGGGTATTGCTGGAAGTTCGAAAAGTAGTAAAAAATAGAAGAGATGGGTCGAAATAAATACAGAAACGGGCAAGACTCGCATGTTACATGTCGCTCTTTCTCCCTTCATGCAATAGCCTTTAATTAAATTTTTATTAACGGTTTTTTTTGGTTTGAAAAAAATCAAAATTAAAAAATAATAATAAGATTTTATTTTTTTTTTTATTTTTGTGTGTGTGTGTGTGTGTTTAACTTTGGGCTTGCATATATCATCACTTGGTGGAGGAATGCTTGTCACCTACTCCTTTTGGTTTCGAGTCCCGTATAGAGAGAAAGAAGAGAAGAAGAAAGAGAAAGAAAATTGAGGAATGGAGAGAAAGATGGAGAAGCACAAGTGCAAGCTGTGCTTGAGGAGCTTCTCCAATGGCAGAGCTTTGGGGGGTCACATGAGGTCTCACATGATGAATCTTCCGATTCCGCCGAAGCAACAGCAACCCACTCAAATCATCGGCGACTACGAGACCGAGTCGGCGTCTTCATCGTCTTCCTCGGACGGAGAAGGCGAGGAGGAGAAGGGGATGCTGGGGTACGAGCTTAGAGAGAATCCCAAGAAGAGTGTTCGCCTCGCAGATCCTGAGTTCTCCTTCGCCGTCGATGCTGCCTCTGTTGTTCTTCAGGATAGAGAAAGCGAGACCGAGTCGTCCAAGAACCCGACTCGCCATGACCCAAGCGGTATCGGAAGAAACACGGTCCTGGTCTTGCTGACCCTTCGGTTTCACGAGCAGAAGAAGATCAAAACCTGATAAACTCCAGTAAAACCGAGTCGGGCTGACCCGGAACCGGTGAGTCTCCAACGCGACTACTGAGGAAGCATGTCGCCTTCTGTTTGATGATGCTTTCCAGAGACAGATGGATAGAGGAGCAGGAGAATCAAAACCAGGGACGGCGGCGTGAAGAAGACGACGACCGAGAAGAAGAAGAAGAAGAAGAAGCAGAAGAAGAAGATGAAGAAGAAGAAGAAGAAGAAGAAAAGTTTGTCGACGAAACCGATGATTCCGACGAGCTGAAATTGTTCAAGAACAGAGCTCGAGGGAAGTACAAATGCGAGACATGCAAGAAAGTTTTTAGATCTTATCAAGCATTGGGCGGGCATCGAGCCAGCCACAAGAAGATCAAAGCCTGTGCTCCAATTCAAGAAGTGGAGTTCGAGACTGAAACCTCCAGAAATCCCTGTTTGGCTGACGCGAAAATTCACGAATGTCCGGTCTGTTTCCGGAAATTCGCCTCCGGACAAGCACTAGGTGGACACAAAAGATCCCACATCTCCGGTTCAGCTGCCGCTGCTTCTGCTGCAGCTCCGGCGCCGGCTGTGTCGCTGAGGAAAGCTTCGAGCAAGGTGGGCGACAGCATGATAGATCTTGTCCCTCCCCGGGTCTGATTGAAGACGACGACATTAGCCAAATCGAGCATCTCAGCAGTAACGACAGAGCTCGTGAAATCCCATCAGACGATGAATGAATGAATGGCTGAGACACAAGAAAAAAAAAAGATTGAAATTATTCATTAGAGGGCATATTTTGGCTGCTTTTGGCATATCCATGGATCTGAAAATTGTTTTCCAGTTTGGTTTTTTGCAATTGGGTTCATAGACTCATTCTTCTCTTTCTTCTTCACCATCATCAATATCTCCTGACTGTAATTCATTGCTTTTGCTTTCAAACCTCTGCTACTGTAACAACTGGGATTCATAGGCCATCCATTAATGGGTGAAATTTATTTCAATTCTGTTTCATCCACCTCACTATTCCCACTTTCCGGTTTTTTTCTCCATTTCCAACAGTTCAACCATTCTCGCAAGTGGGTTTCTCATGTTAAAGCAAAAGAAGTCATTCTCAGAAAAGTCCATCCAAGAACCACTTTTCTTTTTCCTTTCTTTATCTTCTTTTCCAATATTAATATTAAAAGTAACTTCCCACCTGTCACTACTTCCTTGCATTGGTGCAGTTGGTGAGAAGAAGAAGAGAAGCAAATTCTTTCTTATCTGCTACTGTTCCATATCTCTCCTTTCCTTTTCTCTCTCATCATTTTTCCTTCCATCTGTTTTTCTGACCTCTTTCAAGCTTTACTTACAGATCTGAATAACTTACTACTAGAAAGAGAAACTTCACCCCAGTGACCAAAATATCCCCACTACCCACCTCAATTTACATTCATTTCATTCCTATATATAGCCAAGAAGACAGTAAGAGATGGCAAAACAGAAAAACTCTGTTACCTACAAGAATATTGTTTGGTTTGGTAAATACAAATTTTAGGAAACTTCTCTGCCCCTTCATTAAGATGCCACAGTAATGACATTCATGTTGTTTTGAATCCCAATGAGGGCCTTTGTTCTTTCCAAATGTGTCCTAAATTTAAATAAGGGAAAATTCTTGAAAAGGGTCTGCTTTGTCTTTTAATCAATCTTCAACCCCAATTTCCTGAAAAAATAAAGGTTGTTAAGTGGCCAAATCAGTAAGAGTTCCAAGCAATTACCCTTATTTGGAGGGTGGGACTAACCTAACATGTGGCTGTCAACCTCTGTCTGTGACAGCCAACCCATGGCCATGAATTATGTGATAAACCACATTTCAGGTAGCGATTGAATTGTCGCTTAGTTCATGGGGTCATCTCCTTAACTGGACTGTCATTTCCAAGAACCACACCTCACTGTTACCCTACCATTTTCCCCATCCCATGACCTTAACCTTATTTTAGGGCTCACCTTAATCGTAGCAACTAAATCCATAACCATTACAACTCATTTCATCACCACGAATTATTATTACTGATTTTTTTATAATTAAAATACACTCCACGATGTTTTTAAATAAAATCATAACCATCAACATTATCTTATAATAACAATGATAAGTCTAAGCAAGACAAGACCTAATCAATAGAGAAGACATTTTCTTTTTAATTTTCAATTATTTGATAAGCTCAATGAATTTTTCTGTGTTTTTTTGGGTGTCACATTGTATGATAAGGTTCATCATCTTTGGCAGATTAGAGGGTGGGTGTTTCTAGGAACTTGTTAGGACTAAGAATTATCGAAAATGTGTTTAGAAGTTACTTGAAGTATAAGATTTGTAAGAAATTTTTCTAGGAATTTATAAAAAAAAAAAAAAATGGCAGTCATCTCACTAATGTTTTGACAACAATTTTTTTTTTTTTTTTTGTTGGGAGGATGGGACAGAGTAGGTTTGATTTTTGTTGTTGGTTTTATTTTATAGTTTTAGGTAAAAAATTTATATGCTTTTATTTCAATATGATTGAAATGACTTAGTGTCACATGCATTGAAGGAGGCTCATTCAGTGACTTTAGATACATAATGTCAAATTCCATAATAACTTAAAATTTTACCATTTCTCTAAATTTATTTTTAAAATTTTTCGAAATGTTATCATATCATATCTTATATAGAGCATAAGGTTCGAATCTTAGAAAAGAAATTACATTATAACTAAAACGGTTAGTTAACAAAAAAAGAAGAAATATTTGGTTAAAAAACCTCAAATAATTATAAATATGTAAATCTAACACTCTTCTGTTTTTCAAAAGAAATGTTTGGTTAAAAAAAACCTCAAATAATTCTAAATTTGAAAATCTAACATTTCTCATGTTTTTCTATAAAAAAAAAAAAACCATTTTGAACACACATATTTACTGTTTTATGCATTTATTTACATATATCTTTAAAGGTGTATAATTTTATAAGAAAACAATAAGGTTATTTTGTCAAAATAAGTTCACAAATTAATGAAAGTTTATATTTTCGAAATTTAGGATCTCTTAATTAAATAACCCTTTTCAAAAACTTGTTTCTTTTATTCTATGACAAAAATAATAAATTTTGTTTTTACAAAGCACTCGCTTAAAATTTCTTTTCGTCGTCCCATTCATTTACCATTTAAATCAATCTCATTGGCAAATGGCAAATAATACAAGGAATTAACAAGATGTAACCTCCCTTTCCTCATAATATTAACGGAAGTAAAAAGGGAAAGAGATATATATAAAGAAGAAAAGTGGATGATCTTCGGATTTACAACTTGATCCCTCTATATTCTTGATTTGGCATATAAAAAAGTGGCATATCCCATTATCCCCTTCAAGAGGGAGGGGGGGACTTTTCTTTATAACTAAGGAGTAATCTTTCCATTGTCCACCTAGGTGAATAAGCATAAATTGGTATTGGGGAAACCCTTTAATGCTGATCCAATCAAGAAAATACATGTAGTAGTGATGGTAAGTAAGAAGGGAGGGAGAGTGACAGCTTGGGTTGGCAGTGGCTGGCCTTTATGGTTTTGATGGGCATGAGTCGGTGGGTCGGTCCATGGTCCATTCAAAAGATTAAAAAAAATAAAGACAAAGGAAAGTGTAGGAAAGTGAGTAAGAAGGTGAAAGATCAAGTGCCACTTTCACATTTTCTCACCACCCAAACACCAACTGCAAGTGGGGTTGTGGCCTCTCTATATATATATATATATATATATATATATATATATATATATCCCCAGTTTGAATGTAAAAGAGATACAAACAAAACTACCCTTACACTTGATTTGCCGGCTAATTATGACTTTCATTTCCCAATCAAGATTCAGTCAACATTCTCATCTTTTCTTATCTCTCTTTTTTCCTTTTCACTTTCTTGTTTGTTACATTTAGATTAAGATTAGTGTTATATATATATATATATATATATATATATATATATATATATATATATTTTTTTTTTTTGGAAAAGCACCCATCATTCTATCAATTTGAAAATAAAAACAAAAAATATATGAAAGGAAATATAATTGGCTTTGATGCAGAGGTACTATTTTAATCACTTGAAACACTATTTTCTGCCTAACTGTAGTACTACCTTAACCAAGACATGCTTAAGCACAGGTATCTCTATTCAAAACCAATTATTTTTTTTCAATACGATCTTAACCATTTCTCTATTCTTTATATTGCTTGATTTTTTTTCCAATCAATACATGCTATATTTTCCCCCTTTTTTTAAATATATTTTTCATAGTGTGATAGAGTTTTATCTTTTTTAAAAATCTATTTTTCTTTACATTTATTCAATTTACATATTATATTATAGTACTTTTATCATCTCGTACCTCAATTCCACCCTTTTAAGCACTTGAATAACGCCTCGCAGCTCAAACCTCTTTAATTGTAATATATATATATATATATATATATATATATATATATATATATATATATATATATATATATATATATATATTCCTAGAAAAAAGTACAAGGAAAAAAGTGTTAAAAGTTTGATAATTTTTTTAATTTACTTAAATTCTATTTTTTTAAGAGATAATGAAACACAAGAAAGGAGCCTCCCTTTTTTTTCTTTTATCATGAACTTTCAAAACTAAATAATCAAATCTAAAGGATTATTATATTTAGTAAATATCAAAATAAAGCATTCAATATTTAAATAAGCATGACAAAAAAAAAAGAAGGGTCCAAAGTTCAAGTTTAAGTTAGACAATTTATTATATCGTATATAAAGCGTTTAGTTATAAAAAAACATAATTTGTATATCTTTCTTAATTAATTGAAATTGTTATTTTTGAGATTCGATTCAAATGATAAAGTGGTGAAAAATGATCATGAGAGATCTCATGCTAGAACCCTTGATACAACTAATATGCAATGTGAATACATTTAAAAAAAAAATTTGAAATTGATTTCTCAGTTCTCACTAAAAAAAATAAAAATAAAAATTGCTTGCACACTATCAAGCCTCAACTGATCGATATTCATTAAAGCATTAATTGTGTACTGTTAATTCAAACCGTCGTAACTTTGGGGTTATAAGTCAAAATTACATGTCACTTTTGTCGGCTTCTTTTCATCAAGAGGAATTTGTCCCATATTTTATTATTATTATTTTTTATAATTACTTAAGTGGGTCACCAAGTTCAGTGGTCTGGCTTTTTTCTTTTTTCTTTTTTTTTGAAATTTTACTTCTGGTATGTTTCAATGTTAATATGAGATTGTAAAAGATTATTACTTTCCGAATATGTTACTAAAAACTAAGAGCTTAAGGTTGTATTTGGTTACCGGAAAGCATTAATTAAGGAAAGGAAAAATTATGTTTGGTTTCTAAAAATACTAAGAAAAAAAATATATTAAGAGAAATGGATTTTTTATGTTTGATTTTTTCAAATAAAAAAAAACCAAATGTAAATATAATTATATATAAAAATCACATATTTTTAAATTATTTTATCTTTATAATGACAAGTCAAAATAAATAAAATAAGTTTAAAGTATCAGATAAAAATAAATATATTAGATTTAACCTAATGTTTTTTTCTTTCCTTCTATTCTATTTTCTCTTAAATTGTCCGGGAAACAAAAACTAATAGAATATTTGAAATATAAGGATAGATGATACTGTTAATTATATTTTTTGTTGAAGATATTTTAGAATTGAACTAAACAAAATGTAGACCATAGAGATTTTGATTGATTCTTGTAACCTTGTTTTTTAGTTTCAAAACCACATTTATTGAGGAGTATAGACTATGCACATGGAGAAGTAACAGTTGAATTAGTTAAGTGGTCAGCCATCAACCCCACCATATATATATATATATATATATATATATATATATATATATATATAACCTTACACCTAACTATGACATTGAAGATATATAATTCTTCATAATTACCATGTCATCATAATTTACCATGCAAATATTAATAAGGTCATCAAGACTTGTTCTCACATTAAATTAGCTATGGTGTACAAACACAAGCTCACCTACTTGATAGGTAATCACGCTATTTGCATTTAAAACAACTGTTTGTTGGCACCTTTAATTTTTTTAATTCTTAAAATAAAAATCATAGTCATAAACTTACTTCAAAACTACTTTAATTTTTTTCTTGAGAAAACTATGTTATGAGTTTCATTTCAATTTATTTGAAAAATTAAGATCAAAAGAAATCAAGTTTGATTTTAAAAATATTTGATAAATGGTCCAACCAATCTTAGGTACAATCTCAATCAACTTTGGATATTATCATATATATATATATTAGGTGTGACCTTATATTTAAGGTTTATTGAGGATGTATATAAGGTTTGTTGGTCAATTTATCAAATATTTTATTCTTTTTATTAAATATGTTTGAAATAAAAAGACTTTTTTTTTTATCCTAATTTTCAAATAAATTGAGATGAGCACCCCCGTAACATAGTTTTCCCATAATTTTTCTATTCAGATGGTTATCGTTTTATGTTATTAAAAATAAAAATGATGCTCATATCCAAACAACACTAATTTGTACATGATTATTTTATTTTTAAATTTTTTTGCAAAGAACAGACAATAAGAATATTAAGTGATGAGACTAAACTTAAAACAAACAAAAAATAAGTTATCTAATACTGCTTAAACCAAGTTTCAAGAATCTGAATTAAAATCAGATCTTTCTTAAAAAAGGCATTTCAACAAAATACTAAAAATAATTTTATGTTTATCTTTTTTCCACCAAAGATCAAGAAGTCCCAAGGCATTATTACATTTATATCAAATATCAAAAATCATCAAATAAGGTCATTCTCATAATTTTAAGTACCTAACCACCTCAATCTTAGACTACAATCTACAAAGATTTTCTAAAACCTAATATTTTCACCCCACAACCACTAAGTGGCCAAGCTTAGCAAACCCTGAATGCACTGCACCTATATGTCATCCAAATTTCTCACTTAATTTTTCTTTCCTTTCGTATAGAAACAAAGCATCAAATTAGGTTTTTCATACTAATCTTGTGAATTAAACCAATCAATAACAAAAATATAAATAAAAAATAAAAACATCCATCCACCATTCTTATCTAAGAGGCTTATGAATCCAGATTTGCTTGGGGGATTGATGCACTCTATCCTAACCCCACCGATTATTTAAATAATTTATCATAACTATCTTATTTAAAAAAATTAAACAAACTTAAAAATTCTTATATTCGTTAGTTTAACTTTAATTTTTGTTTTTGTTTTGTTTTATTACATTAAATTAATATATTTTATAAAAAAAATAAATTCTTATAAATTATTTTATTACAAAATTATTTTTAATATAATCATAATCGAAGAAAATCAAACTCATTTAAAACTTTATTGTAATTCATTCATCCCCAAAGACGTTAAAGCAGTTACGTAACCCGAAAGAACCCGGGCCCATCGCATCCCTACTATCCGACAAAACTTTTCATTTATGGGTTAAATTCTTCCACAAATAAGAATCCTTTGTTCCCTTCTTTTGAGCTCTCTGTCTTAGAATTTTATTATAGATATTAGTATTCTTTTTATGCAATGTATAGACATTACCTTTGGTTCACGCCACAAACACTATGATTCCTTTCATGCCCCTCTTTGTAAGTAAAACACTCAATGGCCTCACACACTGCTAAGTAATGTGTGCTTCACATGTGATCTCTCTACAATAACCCATTACAAACGCTTTGGTCTTCCCTTTCCCTTTCCCTTACTTTTGTCTTTTCCACAATCTATCAAGATCTTAAGTGTCTCACCCTCTCCAAGAATCAAATATCAAATGATCACCCAACTTTGCAATTAATTAAATCAAAACCCAAAAGTAGTTTGATCATGTCCACCAAGTAAGACAGCTTTTATGCTTCTACTATTTTATAAAGGAGTCAATGCAATTTTATAAGAGATATTTTACCACATTCAATGAGCATATCAGTTCTGCTTTAGTTTATTAACTCGTGCGACCAAAACACCTATAAAGCAAGAAGCACAGCTATATTCGTATAACGTTACGTTTTTCTTTTAATTGATGTGTGATGTGACACTAATACCTCATATCTAGATAGAGTGAGTATTTATCTCACTTTTATGTTTTACCTTTAATTTTTATTTAAAAGTAATTGATGAAAAATAAGAATTAAAAAATGGATTATTCGATTAAGGGTGATGAAATAATCTTAAATTTGTAAATTTGAATCTTCATATTTTTCAATCTAATAATTTTCTTTATTTTTAACAAAAAATATTCTTCTTTTAAAACTTATATAAAAATAGTACAATAACACTTGAAATAATTTAAATAATTAATTTTATTAAAAATTAAGAGTATAAGAGATATATTTGTTCAAAGGAATGACGTCATTCATTTGGACTTCTATTTTAAGGAACTCTTTCTTTTTTTTTTTTTTATATATATTCACTTTGCATTACATAATGATCTTCCCTAAATCCATTTTCCTTTACAATTTGAGCTAGGCCTTACGGGTAATAACCATTTTAATTAAATAACTTATTTTTGTTCATCATGGAATAGAGTGCTTAATGTTTTAAAAATACAAGACATATGGAAAGAAAGAGTTTCGAGTTTGAAACCTAATGAAAACAGTTTACTACATTATAATTGAAATATGGGAACAGTTTATTACATTATAACTGAAATGCTTAATTGTTAAAAAAAACCTTTTTTCATGTAATTATTACGAAATCAAGACTATTTATATACCATTTAAGTGCACAAAAACATTTAATTTAAGTGAATCCATTCAAATCTCTAATGAAAGGCTAATATGTATCCAAATTTTGTGGCCTTAACAACAGTTGGGACTTAAGTTCCATATATATATGCATGACACAAACACATCATGTAGCATGCAATATGGGCATTTTTTTTTTGTTTTTTTAAAAGAAAAAGTCAATGGGAACTGATTTTCAAGGCTGTCATGGAGATTCATTGTAGCTGTTTGAATGTGAGTTTCATGGAAAACCCACATGAGCTTGGTCAAGAAAAAACTATTTATCTCTTCATTCAATGCCAACAAGTGCTAAGGTTTGTGTGGTAAGAATAAGAACACTTTTCATTATCTCATAGGTATGTTTCCAAGAAGAACTCTCTATCAAATTAATATTAATTAATTTATGTAGTTCCAATTAAGCATGGGTGGTGGTCTCTTTTTGAGCTTTGTTCAAGCCAATTAAGCCAACTGAGTTAAAAGCAACCACTCACCTGGTCCACCATTTGGACCTTTCAAGTTAAGCCATTCCTAAAGGAGAAATACCACCTTGGAACTGTTTGCTTTGATGGAAAATAAAATTCCATTAGCAGGTGAATCCTCCCCAGCTAACCTTGTCATTTTCCTTTTGTTTCCAACATATACATAGTTCTTTCAGTTCATGATTCGAAAACAATTATGAAATCCAGTTTTCTTGTCACACTTTCTTCCCCCATTATTTTATATTTGTGGGTCATGTCAAAACCACATATTAAGATTTGATAATAGATGGTAAAATCCAAAAAAAATCTTAGTTCATTAAAACCATGATTACGATTAAACGGGTTAAATGTTTGATTTAATTTTTATCAAAAGAAATACTTTCAAATTGCTTTACTCAAGAAAACCCATACATATTAAAAAGTTTGCATAAAGCATAGGGGTTGAAACTTGGGTGAGTTAACTCGTGTCCAACCCGATGTTTGAATGGATTTGGGCACTACTTTTTGTAATTCGGGTGGGATTTGGATTCAGTTTTATAAATTGGATTTAAATTCGAGTTGGGTTGAACCAATGGTTTAGATAATCCGACCCAACCCGAACCTATATATATATCTCCTATAAAAGTAGCCTTAGAAAAACCCTTTTTATCATTACAATATTTTCTACTTCATAAGTAATCACCATTAAACTATGTCTATTTCTACATTTATTTTATTATTGTTGATGATGTTTTTTCTAATCGATTCTTGGTTTGGATCTTCTTATGTTGTCGGGCCGATCTCGCTAGGCCGACCGTCAGATAACCCCGCAACCGCAATCGCATTGAAAAGGTGGTCCGCGAGGTGTACTCGCCGGCCTCATGCCTAAGCCGGCTTCTTGTAGTTAATTCAACCGCACGACGCATGATCAAGGTGACTTTTTGTGGTAGAATGGGTCGGTATTTATAGCAGAAATTTTGATTACTTTCCCGTTAGACAAGGATACAATATCTCCATTAGACGAGGAGCTCTATTTTCCTTTTATCACGACCGAATCGCTACGGATAATGCAGAGTCGCGATCACGCAAAGATTCTTCTTTCCTAATTCATGAGGTGCGGGTCATGGAGACTGGGTGTTTTCCCATTTTCATGAAGCTTTCGGGCCACCCATACTGCTCGATTACCCTAAGAGGCTTGCTTTCAACTCCCGCCTCGGCCCAAACTTTGGCATGGGTAGGAGCTCACTGTGAGCTGAGCTTCTTGGTTGGGTCTATGCCCCAACTCCCTTCATAAGGTGGAGGTTTGGGCTTGCGCTTTGGACCTGCGCTCTAGGCCTATGCACATATTGTTTTCTACCCTATCAGTTGTCATCACCATTGCGTTATTATCATCGATCTTCAGAAGCCATTTCTAATTTCATTTATTGAGGTTTTTGATGTGGTCAATAAATTCTTTTACTCAACCCGACCTAACTCAACTAATATAAAATCAATTCGAACTTAACCCGAATTTCATAATTTTAGTTTGGGTTGAGTTCTCCATGAGTTTCATAATTTCAGTTTGGATTGAGCTCTCCATGGTGGAAGTTAGGTTGGATATATTCGGGAAGCTATATATTTCATATTCAAGTTTGCTTTGATTGCCTCTCAACTCGACTCCAACTCGCCGAGTTACAAACCTAATAAATCATAAAAAATTGTTGGCAAGCACTAACAATAACAAATAAAAAGTATCACATTAAGGATTTACCCTATACTAAAACTTTTAAAAGAAAGACACTCATGAAGAAAATAATTTTATAAAGTATCAAGATCATGACACTTATAATTAATTCCTCTCAATTAAGAGAATAAGATCCTCCTCTATAAAATTCCATCTTTATATCCACCAAGATAGATAAATAAAATTTTAATGATTTAATGAAGAATTTTTGTGTCTACAATGATGAAATAAAAAAAATAAAAAAAATCATCCAAAGTCATGAAACTTAGAAGATTAAAATGTATTAAAAGATTAAAAAAAAAAACTCGAAACTTCTTTCACACCTGGAGGATGTGGAGAAGGCACAAAAAGGGTTTTCTAGGTTAACTACTCGAAATATTCATAAGATAGAAGTAAGGATTTTAATATTTATTATCTTAAGAAGATGCATCTTAAAGTTGGCTACCGACTTGCTTTTATAGAAAAGAAAGGCCCTATTTTGGTTCCTACCCTCTCTTAACCTTCCTCTTATTTCCACGTACATATATACCTTCCCTAAACTTTGGTTCATCATATTATATAATGAATCATCTTCCAAATTCTGTGCCCTGTTTGAAAGTGGAATGTTGGTTAGTTTTTTAAAAAATTTTAATTGATGAGAACCATATCCATACTATAAATTTCGAGGTTGATATAAATAGTTAAACAATATGTTGTTCTATTTATTTCTTTATAAATATGATGACATTTGTGGGTATTTAAATTTAAAATGGTCTCCTAATATATTCCATTAGTGAAATACACTTAGGCTATGTTTAGTGTGAATGAATTTAAATGATAGAATTGCAAATCCATAGATTTTGCCCAAATCCACCGTTTAGCTCGCCTCCTAAAAAAATTAGATCAATTTCATGGTTCTCCGGGATCTTAAAACTTTTGAAATACCTCATCGTGACAGATATTTCAAGAATCCTTCATCTTTTATAAATGATGGAATTCTAAAATTCATAATATGATGCCTATTTTATCCTTATTTGTCCCACTTTCTACATTCCTTGGCTTCTTTGTAGAAGAAAGCTCTCATCTTTTGTCTTCCACTTTAATTTTCTTCATTGAATTTGCAAAAATCTAGGTGAGTAAACATAAATTTTAAACTTAAACCAAATGAGATATCTTGCAAAAATCCATTCTTTTAAAATCCTTGCATTTCAACCATTTTTTCATCAAAATCCATGGATTCTAAATTCATTTCAAATCTATTATTTTCTATCAAAATCCATTGATTCGTAAATTCCATCATCCCAAAAAAAGAAATTATATTTGATTCTTGAAAAAAATCTGTATGAAAATATAAGAAGAATAAAATAAGAAAGAAAGATAGGAATAAAAAAACTAACAAAGTAAAAATATAAGTTATAATCAATAAATTATTTTATTTACTATATCAAACTTATTTGATTTAGTTTAACTCAAATATAAAGATTACATATTTCAAAACATAATTAGTTTTAATTAATTATAATTATAGTTGATTTCTTCATAGGAATCATCAAATAAAAAAAATATCTTCCTTTAACTGTTTGTTAATGGCTGGAGAATCAAAAAGGTATTGAGAGCTGGGTAATTAATATAAATATTCATGATTCAATAACGTCACTCTTCCTACATAATAAACTAATTTGTAACTAAAAAAGACAAAATTAGGTTGTTGTTTAATGTATAATATAAAGAATATTTTGTCATTTATAATCATTTTAGCAAATAAGGAGGATTTAGAAAATAATGCTTTTTGCAAATTCAATATGATGGGGACTTCACAAAAGAAAAGAAAAGTCGGTCTATATTTTAGGGGGTGGGTGACTTTAGTAGTTATTCTCCCATTGATGGCCGCCATTCCATCACCTTTTACTAGTGATGATGCTTCTTCGTTTTTACATTAATTATATTTTGGACAGGTCGAACACAAATATTATATTTAAGAACGTTATGAACACACTGCCATGAAAAAAAAAAATTATAGGGAAAAATTATGTTTTTTTAGCATATAGGGAAATTATGTTAAAGTAACCTAAGGATCACATCACATCAAACTAAATACTTTCGTCCATTTGTTTTATACATTTTCAAATACATGATATTGAAAACGGTATGCCCATTTGAGAGTGATTTTAGAAAAATAATTTTTATCAATAATAATTTCTTTAAAAATTGAAAAAAGTATGTTTACATGTACTGTAGTGGAAAGTAATTTAGAAACGGAACTCAAGACAGTCTAGCATAAAAGATATACCTTCAAACAAAAAAAAAATTCCAACAATCACTAATGTAATAATATAACACCTTTTTACCTAATATAAAAAGGTGTTACATTTCTGTATTTGTGCATGTTGACATAATTTTGAATTTTCAACTTAAAGATACATTTCTTATATTAGGGCTGTTCAGTTCTCTTTCCACTTTACCCTTTATTACGTAGCGTATTTCAGACATCAGTCACAATGAGCGGTAAGAATCTCTTCTATTCTAATTTTGGAATCAATAATTGATTCAATTCTTACTGCTTTGATTATTTAATTTTATACGAATTTGATTTGCTTATTTTCATTCATCGTTTCGATAATACTAAATTGGAATTAAAAATAAATAAATCATAATAATACCCTAAAACTTTTATAACTTAAAACAAAAACGTCATTCATTGATAAAATATTTTAATTATTCTATTATTTTCATTTTTTAAAAATACCATGGTTATAAGGATTGAAAATAAAATATTAGAAATTAAAATTATTTTTAATTTATAAATAATTTTCAAAGTATTTTTGGGTTTTAAACCACATTAAGCATCTTCAAAATGTATCTTCTTAGTTTTAATGTAATAGTTTCATAAAATGTTTTATTAAGATTATAAATTTAATGATAAAATAAAATGTTAATATACTCTTTCTCATAAAAATTTCAAAACACATTCAAGACAATTTTTTGATTTTCAATGCATAGCTTTCTTATAAAATGCTTTAAATTACTTAAAATTGTATATGGAATAAAATATTGGGAGGTAAAATAGTAATTTTAAGTTTTTATTTTTTTCAAAGAGATTGATGAAGAATGAATCAAAATATCACCTATATATAAATAAGGAATCCAAATCCTACTTACAAGTAGAATTTGATTCCCCTTTGAATGAGTATATATTTCATTTTTTTTTTCCTTAAATTTCGTCTAAACATAAAAATGAGCTGAAAGGGTAATAACATTCTCATTCCATCTCTTAATTCCCATGATCCAAACACACCCTCTATGTAAACATGATTCCTTTGAAAAATATATTTCATGAAATTTAGAAAGTATTAAAAACAAATCACTTGTAGGATAAAAAAAAAAAATTTATTGTATTTCCCATGGAAATACTTAAGTGTATCAGTACAATTAGTAGTAATATTGTTATTATATTTGGCATCCAAGGTGTTGGGTTTATTTGATTTTTTTTAAAAAAAATTTCTCTTCTTATTTTGATTATTACTTGTCATCCTTACTTTAATAAGTTTTAGACGAATGTATTGATCCCATAAAATTTGAGGAAAAGAAAATAAATAAGAATAGCAAAAGAAAATGCAATTAATCAATTATTTTTATACTTTTGTTGTTTTAAATATTTTGTCTAAATGCTTAACTTACTAAGCAAAGCCGTTTAAAGTTTTTAAAAATCGAACATCTAAAAATGTTATGAGCCCTGTGTTTAAGTCCCAATTGAGACAATCGACTATATCAGAACAAAGATTTAATAAGCCTAAAAGTTATTTTAATTATTTTCTTCTTTTTATCCAAAAATTAAACAATTTTAAATTAATATATAAACTTTTAAGTTATCTTTGAAACCTATAAAGAATTAGGGAAAAAATACTATAAGGAAAATGATTTTTTTTCATATTTAGTTTCATTATGGAAAATATATAAGAAAATAAATATAATCAAAATTTCTTGATATTTTATATATTTTAAAATTTCATAGTCCTTATTGAATATAAGAGATAGAAACAAATAAAATGAATATGAATAAACATATGAAATTAATTCATTAAGTTTAAACATATTTTTATTTTCTTCTCAATTTTTTTTCTTCCACTTTTCTTTTATTATTTGTTTTTCCTCTCTATTTTCTTTCTTTATTATTTGGGTTTTAAAACGAAGCTTAAGCAAAATAATTTTCTCATATTCGATTTCTACCCATTAAAATATAAAATATAATCAATTATAATAAAATTTCTCAAAATCAGACATACTTTAAATTTCATAGTCTTTATATATAATAAAAATAAATAAATAAAATAAGTTTGGAATAGATTTATTAAATTTGAACTTATTTTCTATTTTTCTTCAAAAATACACCACATTATCAATCTATTTTATTTCGTAGTACTTTAGATTCAACGAAATCCTTATTGATAATTGGAGTTTTTTTCCAGCCAGAAAATTGGCAACCAAGTATTTATAAATCAATAATTCCATGTAGACCCTGGGAAAACGAAATCTCAAGGGATGTCAATAAATAAAACAATTGGATTGACTTGGAAAAATCAAAACCATTTCCCAAAGCCCTAATTTCTTTTTCATTTTTCATCTGTCAGTCACCAAGAAGACCCCATTATTTATGGGGAGGGGTTGTCCATCGACGACCGTCCCTGGTCTTTGGTCCTTGACATGTACAAGATAACAAACTTCTTCACCTAACTTATGCCTACATTTCCAGATTCCCTTGTTTTTCCAATTTGTGTGCCAATAATATGAGACTGCTTCCCCATACCTTGGGGTTTAATTCATTTCATGCTTGAAAGTCGTTTAAAAGTATACCAAGTATTTATGTCGGCTATACCCATGAGCTCCTTCAGGTCTCTCAAGTGGTTAAAATAGGGGTGTAGGAGTTATTCGTGATGAATTATTTTGTAAAATCAAAAGTATTTATTGATTTTAAAGATATTTGATCAATAATCAAAAGATTCAATAAATATATTATAAAATACAAATTTTATTGAAAAAATAAAACATACCTGCATTTAATTAATTACTATCACATTGTCTCCCTAACTGTAGCTTTTATTATAATCTAATAAAGTTTATAATAAAGATAGCTTATTTCTTCATCAAAAGCAAGGTTTACCAAACCTTTATAAAATTTTAGAGTTCTATTTACTTATATATAAAAAGTATATAATACTCAGATTGGATCGTTAGTTCATCATAAAGCAAAGAGTAAGATAGAACCACGAGTCTATGAGCCATTATTAATATGCACAATTATACCATTAAAATTGTAATATAATTATACTTAGTCCATAATTAATAAATTAATATAACATTCTCAATAATTCCTATTCCTTCATCTTAGTCTACTGCTACTCTTCATATTCCTCTCTTTCAAGTTCCTTCCATGTCTTCTTCCTCTTGTCCTATACTTCTTCCATCCCTCCCTCCACCTTCTTCCCCTCACTACCCCACCTTCCTCCTCCCACCAACACTCATCCTATGCATACTGCTCCAAAGCTGGTATCTCTGGCCTAAAACTTATCTTGCCCTTCCCATCTGTATCCCCTGAACTGCTGACTACTGCTGCTCTTATTGATCTTAGATGAAAACTTGCTATGGAAGATGGATTTTATGTCTGTACGAACTGCACTTGGGACTTGGTTCCTCCTCACCAAATCATAATGTGGTTCAATACAAATGGATTTATCGCATCAAGTACAAAGCTGATGGCTCACTTGACAAATACAAAGCTCCCCTACTGGCTGAGGGGTTTCAACAAACCCTTGGTGTGGACTTTTTCAAAACTTTTAGTCCTGTTGTCACTATCCGCATCATCTTTACTCTTGTTGTCACTAAGGGTTGGGACATCCAACAGGTAGACATTACCAATGCCTTCCTTAATGGTGATCTTTAGGAGGTTGTGCCTATGCATCAACCTGAGGGCTTTGGGGATCCCTCTAAGCCTACTGATCATGTTTATCGTCTTCATAAGGCACTCTATGGCCTCTAACAGGCCCCTAGGGCCTAGTACGAGAAGCTGCCAATGCTCTTCTTCAGTGGGGATTTCATAATTCTGTTGTTGATTCCTCTCTCTTCTACTTGAATCATCAGGGCACTCATCTTCTTCTACTAGTCTACGTTGATGATGTTCTTCTCATCACAAGTGACTCTCCTTCACCAATTCAACAGCTCATCTCTAGACTTAAATCATCATTTTGCCCTCAAAAATCTTGGGCATGTGCACTAATTTTAGTTTGAAGTCTCGAAGCTCCGCAAGCATTCATCTTTGTCAAGAAAAATATGCCACTGACCTCATTCACAAGACTCGTCTAGATCAAGCAAAGCCATGTCCTACTACCCCTATGATCCTTGGTAACAAGTTATTCTCTCATGACAGTGCCCTCCGTTTGAAAATCCCATACCAAACGTAGCACCATCGGGGCCCTCCAATATATCACCCTATACGAGACCTAACATCTCATTCTCAGTCGATAAACTAAGTCAATTTCTTCAGGCCCCTACTCACCAATCACTGGAAAGCCTGCAAACACCTTCTCCACTACATTCGAGGCACCACTTCAATTGCCTACTTTTCCGTTTACTCTTGAACGGTTTTCTAATGCTGATTGGGCCAGCAACCTCGAATTCGATGACAGGAAATCTATGAGTGGTCTATGTATTTTTCTTGGTTCAAATTTGGTGGCTCAGAGCTCCTTCAAACATGTGTGGTTGCTCGCTCTACCATCGAATTCGAGTATATAAATATTTGTCCTCTGCATAAGGACATCTTGTTTACATTTTTTTAAATTCTATTTCAAAAAAAAAAAAAAAAAAAAACAAGGAAAAGATAAGGAACATATTTGGTTCCAAGATTTATTATTATTTTTTTTATAAAACATTTAAACACAAACAATAAATTTGTAGTAATGGGCTGGTGATAACTCCAAACGACAAGCCTAACTAAGCTTTCAAAAACAAGCACTATTCTCAAAAACAATTTTTAAAAACAAGAATCAACCTAGCCCTAAAACTCTCATATTCCTATATTATTTGTATTTACACTTTCCCATGTTGAAAATCGACTAAATTTGAACCCTACATAAGTAAGGAAGGCAAACTCTCTTACCGTATTAATCTACAATTGATTTAAAAATATTACATTATTAATAATGACCAATATTATAATTGGTCAATCAAGAAACCCAGGACCTGAGCATACAGGAACCCTATAACGAAGAAGGAACAAGAAATGTTGTCTAATAAAGCCATAGACGATTAAGGACAGACAATAAAGACAAAATTTCCATAAAGTAAAAGAATTGAATCAGAAAAGAGTTGAAATATTGGGAGAAGTGGTCCAAACTATAATCATATGAGAATTTAATAAAGGGCAATCTAAAGTCCCTCATGGACACTTCCCATAAAGTCAATCACCTAGCCCATCATCTAGTGGGCCAGGAAGGCCCTTTTCCTAAACCACCGACAGATTCCAAAGCCCACTAAGGAAATGGATAAGAATTTTTTTCTTATTCAAATTTCATATTGAATTTTATATATACATATATGAGTCCTGAGTACTAAATTCAAGAAAAAAATCGTTAACGATCCCACCTTCTTAATTCTATTCTATCATTATAACATTTAGTTCTTATAAGAGCTCGAGCCTAAAATTTCTCATAACTTATCGTATCTCTTTTATCATTTGAATCAAACCTAAAAGACAAATGGATTAAAATTATTGATGATAACAAAAGAAAATTGAAAAGGTTCTTGGGCTTTATGGTAAAAATCAGGGAGGTATTGGAGAGAAGAATAACAAAGAATAAGAGCAATTGGTGTGAAAAAACAAAGGAACCATTGAATAATTCCACCATAATGCTGCAAGTAGGTGGAGGAAAGGAAAGAATAAGGGATTAAAAAAGAAAGAAGTGGGATAGAATAAAAGAATATTATATAGCCTATTGAATTTTGCCCAATTATGCTACGGTAGTCAAACAAAATGATGAAACTTTCTTGACATTCGTTATATAGCTTAAGATTATTCCATCTTTTTATTTTTATCATTATGTGTATTTAGGCCAGTTTTCATGCACCTCGACTGAATCCATTTTTTTAATGTTAATGAGAATCAGATTTGATGCACAAATCGTATCAACATAATGTGCCCCATTATATATAAAGTGATGGGTGTTAGACGGTAAAGAAATATCATTATTTAAGATAAGCACACACTTGTCATGGAACTTACACATTCTCATATTCTATACACTTACTTTTATGATATGGTAGGTTGTATGGGTACTATTTGGACAGGTTGATTTGATTTTACTCAAATTTTTGTTTGGATTCATGTAATAATATTTTATATTTAGGTTGTATTTAAATTAAGACTTTGCAACCCATCAAATATATTATCTAATATGATGGTATTGATTCTAATCGTCTTTTTTTTTTCTAAGGAAAAGATACAAAATTTTAATCATGTAATGTATTATTTCACATTGCTAAAATGATATGGATTTATATTTGTATTATTATATATTAATATGGTCTAATTTGTTATTTAAATTTTTGTACAAATATATAAAAGAAATTAAATATATTGAAAAATTGATATCAATCTAATATTGCTTAATACAACTTCAACTCATACAATTCAATTCATAAATGAAACGTAAAACCAAATTTAAACTCAACCTTAATTCTGAAAAATGACGTTAATTAAGCCTGATTTAAATGCCTCATATGAAAGTTCAGTTGTGTTACACTTGAATTAAATATCTTGGAATTAAATATCTTAATCAAATCTGAAGCTAAGTGATTTACTATAATTAAACACTTCATACAAATGTAATAATAAATCGTTATTATTTAACTCGAATCTAATATCTCTCCTTTTCTCAAAGGGAATCGCTCTGGTCATTTTAAATTTGACATATATAATGTATATAATATATAATATACAAAGCGATAGAATATAAAAATGTAGCTTATTTAATAAATTAAACTTAAAATGTAAAATTTAAGAGTGTTTTTAAAATAAAATAATTTTATTATTCAAACTAAAGAATACATCGATAAAAACATATATAATTTCCTAAACCATATGCAAGATAAAATAACATCCTTAATAATTTTATTAAAACAACATTTAAGTTTAATAAAGATAATAAATCGCTCAAAGCTCATAAAACTTGATAATACAATAATTACTAAAATATCTATGACTCAAGTTCTATAACATGCTAATGATTATAATCTAATTTGTTGTTTATATATGATCTAATATGTTTTATCCGTCTGAATCATCCATATACGAATAAAACTGCGACAAAACGTAATGAAGATAAAACGTAATAACAAAGAGACTTACCTAAATTTACTGTACAAATAAAAACCTCGGATCTATTAAATTACTTTTTAAAACAAATAAAATAATAGAAAGGTGTAGCGGATGATATCAACAAAAAATCACCCCATATTATTTAAGGATTACTATGATTAGAAGGGAAAGTTGAGAGAAAATGGTTACCTCTCTTAAAGTTTTTCAAATAGAAATGTGAAATTTAAGATGTTATAATGGCTTGATTCAGTGAGAAATATCCAAAAAGGTCATCAAAAAACGCACTCTATAGGTGTGGAAATGCTGAGACATTAGAAGAAAGAAATAAAGAAAAACGAAATGGAGAAAGAGACAAAAAAGAAAAGTCTGATGAGATAGAGAGAAGGCATAAAGAAGAATTGAAGTATAAAGGTGTAAAGTGAACGTCCTACAAGTCACAAGTCACTGCCACTGCCACCACTGTCAACTCCGACTGAATTAACAGGTAATCAGCATTCTTCCTCTCACTCACATCACTCTTATTGCCTTTTTCTTTTCTACGTTTCTACTTTCAACTCCCTGCCAAACAATCTACTTCTTCCCATAAGTTATATAACACCTTGTTAAAGATTGTGTTAGCTAAGCTAATTCTCCTACGTTTATAGCTGTTTATTTTGCAGACTAGAGTCAAAATATTTATTTTCCTCTATTCTCCAATATGAGGCTAACACGTGTCCCGTCGGTTTAGTTACTACCTAGCAAGAAGATCTCCCTCCTCCCAACACAAGGCTATCTAAAAATAAATTTACCAAAATATATTAAAATATCAGGATATCTATTTCACCAACCACTTTTTTCAAAATACTCCAACAACGCTATCTATTTTGGGCTTCATCAATTCTAACTAACTTTAACTAACTTTCAATAATAAAATTAAAATACTACGAGAAAAGCTTCTCATGTCATCACCATATTGGATGACATCACGTGTTGATGTGTTACGCCACGTCATCGAATTTTAATTTTTTTAATTTTTTTAATAACCATCATATTTATTAATTTATCACGTAAATTCAAAATTTTAAATTTTGAATTTTTCAACAAAAGAATATTTGCAACTGGCCATAGTTACAATCTGCTATATTTGCAAATCTGGCCATATTTACACCTGGCCATATTTGCAACGGTCATATTTTTGGATATGTATAAATAGGATCTTTCATCTCTTATTGCCATACACCCTAAATCCATTTATCGCATTACACTCTTCTTTGTGTTTATGTTATATTCATCCCTCAGAATGAAGATGATTCTTCACGATTCGACCGATGACAAATTGGAGATGGTAACAACTTGTGCTATTGAAATGAACAAACTCAATAGCGAGGAAAGCTCCGGTGTACGTCGTGGTTCCATTCAAGGTCATTCAGTTATTTTGCGCAATCGAGTTCAAGGGCACGAGAGGCTGTATCGTGATTATTTTGCTGAACCACCTATCTATCCCCTAAATTTATTTCGAAGAAGGTTTCGAATGAATCGAACCCTTTTCCTTCGTATTCTATTCATGGTGGAAAATTATGATCCATATTTTGTCCAAACAAAAAATGCTGTTGGAATTATGGGCTTGTCTTCCCTTCAAAAGATGACAGCCGCCATAAGGATGCTTGCTTATGGAGTTGCAGCAGATGCTGTTGATGATTATGTGAGGATTGGCGAAAGCACTACAATCGAAAGTTTAAAAAGATTTGTGAGGGTGGTAGTAGCAATTTTTTCCAATGAATATCTCAGGTCACCAAACAACGGCGACATATCGCATTACAGCAACGGGTACCAATCGTGGGTTTCCGGGATGTTGGGTAGCATTGGAAATGCAAGAATTGTCCAACAATACGGAAAAGCGGGATGATTCCGGCCACGTCTACGAACCAACACTATTTTCGAAGCGGTCGCCTATATGATCTCGTAGATTTGGTATTACGCTCTGGGGTTACCCGATCTCATAATGATATCAACGTATTCAGAATGTTCTTTGTTTTTGCCTCCTTTCGGTCGCCTCCAAACAATTTCGCCAACGGAAACGATTATACAATGGGGTATTACCTTGTTGATGGTATATATCCAAAATGGGCAACATTTGTCAAAACAATTCCATCTCCAAAAGGTAATAAACAAATACATTTCGCAAAAATCTCAAGAGTCGCGAAAAAGGATGTTGCTTAGCATTTTGGAGTGCTCCAAGCACGATTTGCTATAGTGCGTGGACCAACACGTTTTTGGAAACTTGAAGTGCTAAAAGATATTATGAAGGCATGCATAATATTACATAACATGATTGTCGAGGGTGAGCGGAACGCTAATGAGTTGGACTTTACTTATGATACAATGGATGAGAGTCCTAATCAGTCAGAAGTCATACTCGAACGGAGTCTTAACTACTTCAATTTATTAATACCAACATCAGACAGAGACAAAGAAATGCATTCCAACCCAAGCATCTAGGTCAAAGCATCGGGAATATGCATTTAAATTACTAGCACTACTTAAGCAAATGTTATTACATTACTTGTACCATGATTACTACTATCTAAATTTGTTTGTCTATTAATAAAATAGAATTACATCTTCTTTCCCAATATTTCCATTTGGCGGCGTTGATAATATTTAACAGAATCAGGCATGCAACTCGATCCATCGACACTATTCGATCTTCTCCTCTTTCATTTGCTCCATTTTCATTTTCTCTTTCTCTTGTAGTAGACGTTGCTCCTCGTGTAGTAGACGTTGTTGTTCTTGAAGATAACATTTTTCCATCATTTCAAATTTCTTCTCATTCGCTACTTTTTTCTCTTCCTGCATAATTGCTAACAAATTAATTAGTTCAACATTTTTTGTACTACCCAAATTTTCTTTGCTCTTGGATTTTCTGAGTCGCCTTTCGCCTTCTACCCAATGGTCTCTGCCTAAGGATCCATAGGGCCCATCATCATCTCCTAAATTTATGACTGGTGTAGAAGGTACTGCAGTCGCTGTGAGTAGCATTATGTTTTGATTTTTGCTTCTTTGCTTGAGAATCCTCCATCCATTTTGGTTGATACTTTAACTCATTCCAACAATGTTCAAACGGAAAAGAAGATTTATAGAGTTCCTTGTACAAGTTCTTGGCATCACAAATCTGAAATTTTTTACAACAAAACTCATTACCATGTCATTAAAAGATAACTATTTTGTAAGAAAATATTAACTCAAACTCGTTTCTTTCTCCTGGCTAAACCACTTTGATTAAGTTCCTTTCTATCTCGTGCAAAGCACTCACAAATTTGTCGGGTATTAAATAATTTGTCACCAACGATTCATCAAAGAATTTTCGACATTTAATAAGATGACTTAGGTTTGTATTCGTGGAAGTACTTGCAAACCCTTTGCCAATATGTCTTAGATTTTGCTCATTTCCTCGCACAAAGATCCAAACTAATATTAAGCCACGAGATTATCATAATGTCTTCCTTCATGTAAAATTGTCACCTCGTTGTTTTTGGTGGTGGAGTCTACTAGGAGATATTCGTGAAGATTGATCTATAACCTCATCATTTAAATGTATTCCATCATGAGATTGGTAAAGTACGCACTATGATGGAATGGATCCATGAGACGGGCGCTTTGTGCTTTGCAAATATAGATGATGCCATACCGTAAAAAAGTCCAAATCAAGTAATAAAGTGTGTGAGGGGGAGCAAAAGAAAATTCACAAAGATCCTTCTCGGAGTGTGGTCGGGTGAAGTAGAAAACAGAGCAAAGTTGATATGCACAACTTTCCATCAAAATTCTATACATAATTCTAAAATTCATCAAGAAAGGAAAATTAGCTGGTTTTTCAAGTTAACTAACCTCAGATACCATTAATCATAGTTAAATAGAGATAGTTTTAACAACAACACGCTTAAAAGAAAGTTCTCAAAAACCACATACACACAAAACCAAGTACACAAGTCTACAAATAAACACTCAAAATAAAATATAAATATACATTTGTAAATTATGCCATACGATCCGTGCCTATCATTTTATATAGGATCATTCCACCTCTTTCTTTCCTTTGGTCAACCATTCCTACTACATGTGAGGCAATAAATGATCTTTTTTAGGAAAACAATTTTCAAATCTGACTTCAAAAAACCATTAAAATAGTCAAAAGATACTTGAATCATTCTGCAGTGTACAAAATATGCCTTCATGTGCACCATACATCTACATGGCAATGCGTACCCCTTATATCATATATGTACCAAATGATACACTCAAGAAGATGCAGACCAGCAATGTTGGAAAATCGTATTTGCAAGAAAACAGGTGCCAAATTGGAATAAAGTAAGTACCAATTATGATATTCACAGGCAATGCAGAGACACCAAGAACAATTGATATGAAAACATCCAGCAGGACACCGCCAATGAGGATCGACAAAGCCACCCAAAGTGGTTTAAAACAACCCTGTTGCAAAAATAATCAGCCTAAAATCACAACAAAGAATATTGTTTTTGCTAAATGACAAGTTTTCAGTATCTTGATAGCTACATTCTTACTCTTTCTCGCTCATGTGCAATATTTGACCCTATAAACGTTGTGTCAGCCCTCCAAACCCAGTAATTTGCCTGCTTCATGGAACACAAGACAATTAAAGACATAAACCTCCATTATATATTTATATGCTACAAATTGTCATCAATAACAAGATATCACCAAACTTAGCACCATTCTATGTGCTTGCTTAAAGCATTTCACTTCCAATCATACACAGCAGAATATTAGGTCGGGCTTCTGGGCAAGTTACCACACCATTGACTACAACCAAAAATGTTCAAGCATTTCAGCCGAAGTATAACCACCATGGATCTAAAATCTAAATATCACATCAACAATTCTACACTTTGGCAACTCAAACCTTCAAATTTAACTCCGTCCCACCGAAGAAAATTTGAAAATCATCAAAACAAGACTACCCATATGCTCGCATTGATAAATAAATGCTCCATTAATTACGCAGCAATAATAATTTGTAAAACTGGCGAAACCATCAGGCTACATGGAATAGTTGGCCCTAATTCCATTTCCAAATCTACCATTTTGCTTTCTTCACTTATCGGGAGATTTGGAACCAAAGTTGAAATAAAATTCATAAACCCTAGATCCGTAGAAAAGTCCCACTACCAAATCTAGTGAAATTTCAACCTCAGTGATTCGTAATTTAAACCACCTTGCAACCAAACAAAGGCTCTCGACACCGGTACAAACAAAGTAACAAAAAATCAAGTTTGAGGAAATTTCAAACCCTTCAAGTGGTTTTTTTATTCTAAATGGTTTAAAACTATAATCAATGGTCATGGAAATGCCATGGATATTAGTCTATAGACGTGATTTTCCCACAATAAGTCAATTTTCAACATATTGCTAGCATATCGCCACCGTAGATCTAGGAGCCGTGAATTGTCCAATCTCAGTTTTGAAACGAAACATCGGAACACCATGATAAAGAACATTGAAGTGGAAAAACCATCAACCAGTGATCAACCGAAAACACGGATCAAGCTTCGATTAAAACAGAGAAGGTTTTCCCAAACTCAAATCAAATTTCACTTCATTTTCGTAAAGAAATAAAGAGTACCTGACAGGTAAAACAACTAAGAATCTGAGACGCCAGGATGGTGACGAATCTGAGAGGTAATCGAGAGCGCTGAAGTTGCCTACAACCTTGGTGAAGGGAGGATTCCGATCTATGGTATCACAAGGGAGAGAGAAGGAAAGGGAATGAGAGGGAGGGAGGGAAGGAGAAAGAAATGTGGCGAGGAAGATGGCTCGCTACATGTGGCGAGTCAAACGAAGGATATGGGAAATGGAGAGGCAAATACCGAGCCTGTTGGAGCTGGTTTTAGGATTGGGTTAGCCAAAATAGCCAGCGTGGGAGAGGGTTTATTGAGCCTCTTGGAGATGCTCTAAGAGAGCCTTTATATCTTTCCTTGACAAGAAATAGAATACATAATGCAGAAGATATTTTTCTCCAATCCTATGTTCTCTTTTTCTTTGGCCTTCTGATATAATCCCCCTCTTTCTTTTTCTTTTTTGCACGTATAAACAAAAATGGCCACCATTGATTCCGTCTCATCAACCATCGATCCTTAGCAAAACACACCTCAACCACAAACTATTTCCCCTCAGGCCTTTCCTCAAACACCTAATCAACAAACATCTCCCACCTTGAATCAAACTTTTTCTATTAAACTTGACCACACTAATTACATTATTTGGAAGAATCAATTGCTCAACGTGGTGATTGCTCATGATTTGGAGGACTTCCCCGATGGGTTTCGACCATGTCCGTCACAGTTCCTAGACCTAGAGAACCAAGAACGAAACCCAGATCACACCCTTTGGCAGCGTATGAATTGTCTCGTAATGAGTTGGATTTACTCGTCCTTATCCGAGATGATGATTACCCATATAGTGTGTTTTGACAATAACTCGATATTTAATACTGGCTTGACAGATTTTTGTCTGACTATCGATGCACTGGCTTAGTGAACGAAATCATTTGATAAGAGAGGTTTTAATCGCGGCGGAACAGATCGATCGCTTTGCTTTATCGCACATACACAGAAATTCACTCAGCATTTCATTTATTTTCGATGAGACCGGCGTGAACTGCCCATTTTGCGATCACAACGCAGCGCCGCATCAATCGAGTGAAGAGATCCACAATTAATTGTTTAGCTACGAACACCGTCTCGAACAACAAAACGCAGATGCACAAGTCACCATCCCACAAGCGAATGTGATCCAAATCTCTCCTGCAAACCAACCTCAAGCCTTTGCACCACAAGCTCATGTTACTCACGCGAACTCGTTCAGGAGGAAACACGAGAAGGCCCCTTCAATCCAAATTCTCACAACTCATCAAGTGGCTTTTCAACAAGAATCCAGCTTTACCCATCGATTACGCTGCCAGGAGTCTCGGGGCAAACTTCCATCTTAGAATGGTCGGGCACTTGAGCCTGTGGTCACCCCGCCTCTAGTTGTCGACCTATGGTGCTGTGGCTCACACCTTAATATGCTATCACCAGAAAATCCAACCATCAAGCAACTCCCAAGAGTTTCCACGAAAATTCTTAGCCCTTCCCTCAAGCTTCTTGTTTAATCCACATGGGTATCATCCATCTACAACAACTTCATTACAGAATTCACCACCTGCTTGGTACATGGACTTTGGAGCCACACACCATTTCACTCCGGACACTAGGATTCTTGAGTCAGCCACACCATACTTTGATACAAATTAGGTTACTATAGGTAATGGTAAGAAACTAAGTATTTCACATATTGGTCATACAAAACTTGCTATAATAAAGCATTTATTGAGTTTTATCCCACATATTTCCTTGTTAAGGATCAGGTGACAAAGAAGACCCTCCTCCAAGGCTACGTTGATCAAGGTTTCTACAAAGTCCAACCACCTTCACACTTCATCCAACCCTCATTCAGTTGTGCTCCTAGTCAACCTACTATCAACTCTTACTCTAGCCTATCCAAGTCCATAAATAAGACCAATTCCATTCCAACCTTCAATATGCATCGTGTTCAGTATAGTGATACCAACCTTTGGAATAGGCGTTTAGGCCATCCGAATCTTCATGTTGTTCAAACTCAAGTGAAAACTGTGTAATCCAAGTATTTTATTAGCGATGAAACACTCTTTGTAATTCATGCTCAAATTGCAAAGAGCCATCGATTGCCATTTCCTTCTTTCTTTATCTCATGCATTAAAACCGCTTTGACTTAAATTCACACAAATTTACAGCCCTACCCTCAGAATTCTCTAAATCCAAGGTAATGAACTTCATTTTGTTCATTGATGATCACACTTGTTTCACCTGGTTACACCTACTCAAAACCAAAGATGAAGCCTATTCCACTTTTCTTAAAGCCTTTTGAAACTCAATTCAGTGCCAAAATTAAACAAGTCCAATTGGGGGGAGGGGGGTGGCGCCCAATTTAGACCTCTACATAAGTTCTTTGAGTCCCAGGGCATCCACCGTCTTTCGTGTCCCTACACCTCCCAACAAAATGGACTACTCGAAAGAAAAAAATAGGCATGTGGTTGAACTTGGTCTTTCAATGATTGCACAATCTTCCTTACCACTCTCACTCAGCGTGCCTTCCAATGCCTCCTATCTTATTAATCGTCTTCCTACTCATGTGTTACAAAACAAATCCCCTTATGAAACTCTTTGTGAAAAAAACCTCCCTACTATCACTTACGTGTCTTTGGTTGTGCTTGCTTTCCATACTTACGACCTTACAATAATCACAAATTGCAACCACGGTCCAAGGAGTGTGTATTTGTTGGATATAGTGCCAATCATAAAGGTTATTTGTGTTTGCACCCACTTACAAGTTGACTTTATGTGTCACGACATGTCATCTTCAATGAACATGCCTTTCTTGCCTCCTTGAACACTTCTTCACCAGAGCCTACCTTTTCACAACCATTATTTTATCCTCTAGACCATACATTCATTATCTCTTCTCTTCCCTCTGTCCCACAAAACCAATCAACCAACAACTCACTTCTCAGCTCACTTTCTTCCTCACCAAATACATAAAATTCAACAGTCAACTCTCCTCCTTCCTCACCTATTGTAACTAGTTTGTATGATCAAAATGTTAGCACTCAAGTTGCTAACCATCACCTAATGCTAACCCGATCTAAGGTCGACATTTTCTGTCCAAACATCCTTAAATTTGGTCATAGTGCAAGTTTCCAAAATACCAGCTAAACCACAAACCTATGCAGAGACTAGCTTAGTTTCTGAATGGAAGAATGCAATGACAGTATAATTTGAGGCCTTGCAAAGAAATAAGACATGGCATCTTGTTCCTAAACCTCCGCAAAGATTATTCCACGCAAGTGGGTATATGTTTAAGTCATCCGAATGGAAACATAGAACGTTAAAAAGCTCGTGCCTAGTTGCTAAGGGGTACCACCAAACTTCTGGACTAGACTATTTTGAGACCTTTAGTCCAGTAGTTAAACCAACAACAATACGAATAATACTCTCTCTAGTCGTGTCAAATGATTGGGAGGTGAGGCAACTTGATGTACATAATGCATTCCTACATAGTTCCTTACTTGAAGATGTTTATATGGAACAACCATCGGGGTTTGTAGATTCTAGCTCCAAACCATGTTTGCAAGCTTGATAAAGCTCTCTACTGGTTGAAACAATCACCACAATCTTGGTATTTGAAACTAAGTACTACTCTTCAACAAAGGTATTTCATGAGCTCTAAGAATGATACATCCATGTTCATCTCAATTTAAGCAATATATTTCTGGTTGTATTAGTATATGTTGATGATATTTTAGTAACAGGGAACAACACTACTGCTATTGCCAACCTGGTGAAGATTTTGGATTCCCAATTTGCTCTAAAAGATCTTGGACCAGTTCACTACTTCATAGGTGTTCAGGTTCATCGAGATAAGACAGGTTTACATTTGCACCAAACCAAATACATCAATGATTTGTTGCATCGAGCCTCAATGACAAACTATTTTTCCCCCATGTCTTCAACAACCTCTACCTTATCAATTCATGATGGAAAACTTCTTGAAGATGGCACAGAATATAGGAGCATTGTGGGGGCGCTGCAGTAATGTACCTTGACTAGATCGAACATATCATATGTTGTAAATAAAGCTTGCCAATTTATGCATCACCTACGTACACACCTGGTCAAGTGCTGAAACGCATCCCCGTACCTCAAGGGCACGTCTCATTTCGAAGCTATTATATAATTTCCATCATCGACACTTCCTTAGTTTATACGCATGCATTGAGTATCAACTCATGATCAAGAAGTATAAGTGGCTTTTGTGTCTTCATGGAAAACAATCTCATTTCTTGGTCCTCTTCCAAACAAAGAGTTGTATCTCGGTCAAGTGTCGAATCAAAATACAAGGGATTAGCAAATGGAGCAGCATAATTGATGTGGATTCAATAGTTTTATGTAATCCTCAATATCACAAATCAATAGTTCCAACATAGACAACCGAGAGTGCTCTCGAGCTACAAAGAATCCAATCTTCAGCGCCACACAAAGCTCCATCGAGATTGATTATCACTTTGTCAGAGAAAAGGTAGCATGAAGCACTTTATTTGTCCAATATGTTCCTTCTGAGGATCAGATTGCAGATTGTATGACCAAGCCGCTTCCAACACAACGTTTCCTTACTCTTCGTTCCAAGCTCACTGTCCTCACTAGTCCTATGAGCTTGGACGGCTGACAGCAAAGATTGTGTTAGCTATCTAATTCTTTTACGTGTATAGTTGTTTCATCTTCACCAGAGTCAGAATATTCCTTTTCATCTACTCTCTAGTAGGTGGAGGCTAACACATCTCCTCTATTGGTTTGTTTTGCCCTATAAGAGAGAGCCCATGAGCCTTCCTTGAGAAGAAACATAATACAGAATACAGAATATATTTTTCATAGTCCCATGTTCTCTTCTTTCCTTTCTTTCTTCCTATCTAATCTTTCTTTTCTTTTCTTTTCTCACCTCCACTCACCATTATTTTTAAAAATTAACTTAAATATTTTTTATATGATTTTAAGAAGTTCTGTTGATTTGTTTAAAAAAAAAGGTTCCGTTGATATTATCAAGTAACAATTTAATAGCATGATTTCAATTATTTCAAAAATATTCCAAAATAGGAGTTTTGGGTCAAATTACCTATTTTAAAAACCTTTTTACATAAATGAGTTAGTAAGGGCAACTTAACCAACCTTATTATCAAAAATGGTATTTGAGGTTAGTAGACAACTAAATGGAAATTGTACAATTACGGTTCTAGTTCAAAAATGAAATTGTAATTAGCAACTACCATTTTAGTTTAAAATAGAAACCATAGTTAACAACTATGATTTTAGTTAAAAAATAAAACCATAATTGATAATTGCTACTTTAATATAAAAATGAAACTGGAATTAACAACCATTGTTTTAATAATGAATCTTTTATATCACATTCTAACCCTCTCTCGTATGTGGCATGGAGGGTTAGATTGACCATATGTTTATAGCTAAAAGTAATTCTTTTTTCAAGAATTAGACCACTTTGACCCAAAACTCTCAAACTAAATATTGTTAAGATTATGTTTGATTTGAATAAGAAGATTCATAACATTTGATGCAATAATTAAGAGATTAAACATATCAATGAAATATATTATTCATTCCTTTTCTGCTTGCAGTATATTACGTTCATGTTAAAATATAAGATATGCATATTATGTATCATCAAATTATTATTTTATGTCATTTTTATATAAAATTAAATTAGGTTTAAAATAAAAAAAATATTTTATATGATATAATATTGAAATATAATACAATTATTTTTGTAAATACTTAATCTTAAAAAATATAATTAAACGTGTGTTAGAAAAAATAGAATTTAGGTTAAATTATTCTTTATTTATTTTCTCATGTGAAGAAAAGGGACAAAAAACCTAATTGGGTTTCAACCAGTAGTTAAAACCGAAATAAACAAATGATGATCCACTAGTCAGAAATAAAACCATAAAAGAACGTCATGAATGATGTGGTTACTGAAAATTTGAAACTACAACATCAATAATTTTTTATTATTGTTTTATTTTAAGTCCAAGGAGATTAGTCATAATGATTGTGACACGGTTTACTGATTTCTATGCAGACTCTATCTACTTAATTTAAAATTGAGAAATAGGAGCACTAAAACTTCAATTCCCCAAAACCTTAGCCTTTTTTTTTATATCGTCTTATTCTTTATAGCCTATTTTCATTAAATAAAAAGTGATAATTTTTTTAATTATTTTTGACCTTGAAATCAATCATCTATATATTTTTTCTACCATTTTTTTTTCAATAAAATGATTCTTCCACAAAAATTTAGATTTTTATTTTGTTTTTTCATATTTTTATCGGGCTATTTTATAATACGCGCTTCATTTATACTTGCCTTGGGTTTCAATTTCATTTGCTTTTATTACAAAACTTTCTGATGTGTGGTGATTTGAACTGCAAAGTAGATTCGATCAAGATATTAAATCAAATCACGATCATTAATATACTGCAGAACTGGATTCATATGTATTCTAATCATCATAGAATTATTAAATACGTAGCCTTTGCTCAATTCATCATAAGTATTAACTGATATCATGGGGCCATACTTGTAGCTTTTGTAATCTAATTCCGATTATTTCGCTTATATAAAGATATATCATAATAATCAATAATAAAATTCTTCTTTTATTTATTATTTATTTATTTTTTTTGAGAAAATGTGAATATCATACGATAGATTTGGTACACTTTCTTTTTATTTTCCTATCTCTCATATATAATCAATAAAATAACTTTTAAACAATTTATTAAATATTAAATACTAAGATAGTAAATAAGTTTTGGACGGAACGGGATAAGAATTACAACAACAAAATATTACAAATGCATATATAAAAAAAAAAAAATTCACTAGTTTTTTTTTTTTTTAATCTTTTTAAAAACCTTTCCTTTTTTTTCTCTCATTTATCTTTTTGAGTTATTAAGTAATGACATTTGGTCAAATATTAGATTATATGAGAAAAACAAACAATATTATTGATTTTGTTTGTTTCATAATTCCCAAAATTAAAATGTACTTAGGAGAACAAAGTTTCAATGTGTCTTTATCACATTCTTATTCGGACATTTAATGATAAAATTTGCATAAAAGGGGTAAATGCTTCTTAAAATGATTAAGCAGTGCGTTCTTAAAACGGGTTCAAGGACGATTTTAAGAAGCGTTTTTAGCAAAAAATATGCAATTATTTTTAAAATAAAAGTATTTAATAACATTTAAGAAACATTTTTTTTAGATTAAAAAACTTTATGCTAAGTTGAAAAGTTAATTGTAATATCATTTTTGGAAACACTATCTAAACTCTTAAAAAAAGGAACGCTTATCTAAAAATACATTGGATAAAAATATTTAAAATAACAATAATATTTTCTATTAAAAATACTGCTAATCAGTAATGTAAGGTATCCAGATTTCAGCCCCAAGAACAACGCATTTACGATAAAATCGAATACTATGTTGTAATTTAAAGTAAATAGATATAAAAAAAAAACTCTTAAATTTTGTTAAAGCATTTTGATAATGCTCTTTTGAAAGTTTTGGAACCTTGATTACATTTCAAGATACTTTTAAGGTAAAAAAAAAGAGATATTTGTTAATATTTTGAAAAGCACTTTTAAAACTAAAAAGAATTATGTGAAGTGTTTTTTAGACAATCACGTTTAAAAAAAATTAAAATTTTTTAAATATTTTTAAAATACCTTTAGTTTTTCTTTTGCTTTTCTTTTCTTTTATTCTTGTTTATACATCATAAGCGATTTTTTATATATATATATTTAAATATTTCCTAAATTTTACTAAATGCCTAATTTTTTTGAAAAAAGGGTAATCTATAAAACCATTATCACACATTCTAAAATCACTCCCTTGAGACCCGGCTTAAGTAGTAAATGGGGTGGGGTGGGCATTAGGAAGAATCGAAGAACCATGATCGATTTCTTTTATGAGAACAACAGTTTATAATATAATTTGCAAAAATGAATAGAATTAAAAAAAAAAATAAAAGAGAGGTATATTTTATAGTAGATTTAAAAGATTTTAATATTTATTTATTTTAAATAATTTTTGAGACCGGAATCGTGTGGTAAAGGATTGAAATGGGTTAGTGAAGATTCTAGGTTCCAATTTTTGTAAAAAATAATAACATAATATTACAAGAACGAATAATATATAAAAAGGGATAGAAGTAAAAATAATAATTATTTTAAATTCAAATTACTTTTTTGAGTAAAAATAAAATAAAATGGAGTTTATGCCATATTTAAAGTGATAAACTGTGTTTTTATATCAATGAATTAGATTTTTTAGATAGATTGGGTGGAGGGGAAAAAAGAATAAAAAATAAAAAAATAAAAGAAGAGTGGACCACGTGCAGTAAGAGTGGGGAGGAAGAACATATATATAAATTTCTGAAATTAAACTATTACCTTTGGTGTGTGCGGTGGTGACCTGTCTCCTCCTGCGAAATCCATGTTTTGTCTCTCTCCCTCTCTCTCTGCATTTTCTCTATCTTCATTTCTGCAGATCCCTCACCCTGACTGATATGTTTCTTTCCATTCATTTGCTTTCTTATGCTTTTACAAGCTAATTGAAGCAGTTTTTCTTTTTTATTTTTCTTTCTCATTTTGATTTAAAAATCCTGAAATTGTGGTGTTTGTTTTTGTTTCTGAATTTAGGAAGTTGATCTAAACTGAAACCCTAATTTTGTTGCTGTAATGTGTAACTGTTTGATGCAGATGCTGAATGGTGATCACGTTTTTTTTTAATTTGGAGGTAGGGGCAATTATGAAATGCGCATTCGACGAGCTTGATCGAGTTTGATTGTGTTGTTCAATTTTGTCTTGCGGTTAAGGGGTGGTTGTAGATGGCGTCTCCTCCATTGCAGGTGGAGGATCAGACGGATGAGGGGATTTTTCAACCAATTAAGATATAGATTGATCACTATTCAACCTGAAATGAAGGAAGATGACAGAGAAGATGTCTGGTCCTGGTATAACGAACTAACAGCGAGATCGTCCCAGAATGTGTTAATCGAACATCATCAGACAGTGAGACGCACTCGCTGCGATGTCCGAGGATCGCTCACGACGTCAACGACACTGGCACCTAGTGAACGATTTGAGTCCGGCATTTAGCGTGAAACATCCGAGACATCAGCACACTCTCGAAGAGGCAGAGGCACAGCCGGTCGTTCGACTCATCTCCGCATCATGGTTAACGCGACTGATTTCTAATGAACATTAGCGCATCCACTCGACAACATGAAACTGCGGAGTTCTAGGGCTAAATTCAATAGGCACGAGCAGTGTTTTCCAAAACCTGTTGAGGATTTGAGTTCCCAGAATTTCATGTAACATCAGGGAAAACCGAAACCATGGTGCTGGGCAGTAGATGGGCAGGATTTGTACTAGTAGTCAAAACTGGGAAGAGCCTCATCTGATGGAGATATGATCCGGGCACTGGAGAATGGCATCAGTTGGAAGGATATGATTCAAATACTAGTATGAATGCTCAGATAGCAGGTGGTAGGATTGATTCAAACCAGAGATCGGATGCTCACTATTTTCAGCAGACCACACAGTCTATTTCTATGATGGAAAGTGTGGCTGCAGAATGTACAGGTGGTCGTGTATCTGATTGGAATCAGATTTCGCAAGGAAATGTGCAGTACCCTGCACACATGGTGTTTGATCCGCAGTATCCTGGTTGGTATTATGACACAATTGCCCAAGAATGGAGGTCGTTAGAGTCTTATAATTCATCTCTAAATCACTCAACCACTGTTGATAATAAGCAGCAAAATCAAACTGGAAGTGTTTTTTCAGGTAATTTCTTCACCAACCAAAACCATACCAGCCATAAGCAAGTTGAAAATTATGGATTGAAAGGTTTTAGTGGTCAAACCCAAGTTGCAAATTGGGATGAATCTGCCAGTGTTTACTGTCAGCAACAGAAGAATATTTGGCAACCTGAAACAGTTTCTGAGAGTGATGCAATTGGTTTTACTGTAATACAGCAAGCTCCAAGTCTCCATGGTTCGCCACCCATGAACAATTATCCAATCAACAAACAGGTTCAAAATCCTTGGTGACAGGTGCCATACGTACAGAAAAGCCTGTTAGTTTTGATGGCACTAATGAGGTTTCGGGGTTTCAAAGCTTTACTCCTGGTGAAAACCTTTCTCAACATCATAATCAGATGAATATGGATCGAAGCCAACAGATGCAATTTTCTCCTGCTTATTTTGATGGACAAGAATCAGTGAATTTACCACAGCAGCCACATCAGAGTGATGCACGGTTCTCTTATGCACCCAAAGAGCAATGGTCATCTGCTGGACGACCTCCACATCCGTTGGTTACTTTTGGGTTTGGTGGAAAACTCCTAGTTATGAAAGATAATGGTTCTTTTCCAACAAACCCTTCATATGGACGCCAGGTTAGGCCCTTCCTTTTCTGGTTTTGGTTGACTTCTAAGTTGCAGTTCTTTTATTGAATAAGTTTCGTCCTTGTGAGGTTGATATCAATGCTTCAAGTTAATGTTCATTTCATGAAGGACTAGCAGGAGGTGTGGTTAATGTTCTCAACTTGATGGATGTTGTTGTGGGCAAAAACAATGCTTTTGAGCACTGGAACCAGAGTTCATGATTATTTCCATATATTATTTGCATCAATCTTTTCCTGGACCTCTTGGTTGGAGGGAATGTTGGAAGCAGAGTTGAATAAATGGGTCGACGAGAAGATTGCAAATTTGAATCCAAGCATAATTTTGGTGAAAAGGCGAGGTCCTGAGGTTGCTTTTCTCATTGTTGAAAATAGCATGCCAGTATTATGGGAAACTCCGTTCTCCCTTTGGCACTGACCAAGCATTGAAGGTGAAATAAATTTGTATTTTATGTCAATTCAATTTTTTTTTCCTCTGGCTTGCTATTAATAGGAACATGATAGGAGTTGCAATAATAGTCAGTTATTTCTCAGAAATTATTCTCTTGAACACCTCAACTTTACCTGACACCTGTAATGTTCACCTGCCCTTCCAATATCTCGTGTGCTTTATGCCCTTAAGTCTTATGCGATTATGAGGCACTGAATATTCTTTCTCACATATTAGATTAGCTTACAAGAAGCTTTAGTTATCATTTATCATAGATCTGAAGAGAACATCCATTTTAAGGAAACATTTGCTTTTAGATTCCAATGTTTCACCACTTTAGTATATAAATTGTAGAATGTAAGTTCTTTTCACCATGATGTTGCTCTTTCTATTTTGGTTTTGATTAGTAAATCTTAATCATCATCTGGCTTCGCTTTCTGATTCTTCCTGTATTTTCCTTGTCTTTCCCAATGAACTTGTGGTGCGATTCTCCTGAATCTGCTGTATGCTTCTGTTTTCATATGCTAAAAGAAATGGTGTGCAGCTTAGTGAGTATGGCAATCTTACTCGATGCTTGCAGAACTTGCCTTCTGAAGCACAGATTCAGGTAGATATTCAACTTCTGCTTACTCTCTTCCAATATTTCAGAGGCTATGCCTATTTCTTTTTGAAATTGAAGTACCACCTATTGTGTTAAATATGCACTGTTTCTGTAGGGTACTGCTCTTGAAGTACAGAAGCTTCTTGTCTCTGGTAGGAAAAAAGAGGCTTTAGGATGTGCAATAGAAGGTCAATTATGGGGTCCTGCACTTGTTTTGGCTGCCCAACTTGGTGATCAGGTTATCATACAAGCATATTTAGTTTTTCTTTTATTCTAATTCTTTTTCTGCCTTCCTTTCTGATTTTGAATTGGCTCAATTTCTGATCTAGCAGAGGGAAATCACTCTTCTGTTGGATCTCAAACCTGATTTCAATTTGTTTATGTTGACACTCTCTTGTACCCTTTCATTTCATGCAGTTTTATGGTGATACTGTGAAGCAAATGGCACTTCAGGAATTAGTTGCAGGATCACCTTTGCGGACATTGTGTCTGTTAATTGCAGGGCAGCCTGCAGATGTCTTTTCCTCTGCAAATGTATCTCAACATTCTGGCCAGGTGATATATTAATTCAAGTACCATCTAGTAAAGGTTATTTTCTATGGTACAGGTAAATATGTTTCATAGGTACTATGATGCTATTTTTCTTAAGTACAATTGATATAACGATTAGGGGAAAAAATGTTTTGAGAGCCATTTGCATGTGTGGTATCAGTTAGTTATGAAATAATTCTGCTAAAATTTTCTTTGGCATGCTGTTTCTTGAGCAAGTCCATTGATTTTTTATTTTTAATTTTAATGGACTGAGAAAGGGGCTGGGGTAACACATGCTAGATGAATGGGAAGAGAATTTGGCCATAATAACTGCTAACAGAACAAAAGATGATGAGCTTGTTATTATTCATCTTGGTGATTGCCTATGGAAGGAGAGGGGTGAGGTATATGCTCTGTAGTTTCTTTGCACACGAGTTGCCTCCTATTCTTTTTCTCCAAAAAGGTGTCAAATCTCTTCAGCATTGTCCTTACAAATAACTATTATACAGATTGCAGCTGCCCACATCTGTTACCTAGTGGCAGAAGCAAACTTTGAGTCATATTCAGACACTGCAAGACTCTGTCTTATTGGTGCAGATCATTGGAAATTTCCCCGAACATATGCTAGCCCACAGGCTATTCAGGTGCTCCACCACTTTTGTTCAAAGCACATGGTTCAAAGTCTGAGCTTTTCCATTTGGCTGTCAGGATTTACATTGTCTGTTTAGTACTTCCCATGACATCTAATTTTAGTATTCTGGCATGAGCCTCAAAATGGATAGCTCATGGAATTTCATTTTTCTACTGCTCCTACACCCCTGGAGTTGGTAACCTTATGTATTACAAACAGATCTATTTTTCTGTCACTCATTTTTTTAAGACTGTATATTCCTCACTTGTTAACTTCCTGCCTTCTATTTTATGAATCTTGTAACTGAACTTGGCTTCTGAATATGTGGACAGAGGACAGAATTCTATGAATATTCAAAGGTGCTTGGCAATTCTCAGTTTATCCTACTACCTTTTCAGCCTTATAAGATTGTTTATGCTCATATGCTGGCAGAAGTGGGAAAAGTTTCAGATTCTTTGAAGTAAGTATAGTTGAATTCAATCTACTTGAGGACTATGCTATTTTGTTTATATTAACATGATATGTTGTCTCAGGTACTGTCAGGCAATTTTGAAATCTCTAAAAACAGGTCGAGCACCTGAAGTGGAAACATGGAAACTGTTAGTATCATCTCTTGACGAGCGGATAAGAACCCATCAGGTATTTCTAGCTGCTTCTTTGTCAACTGCCCTTTTGTTGTGATTTCTTATAGAGACAATATTCACAGGGGGGTTACTCAACTAATTTGGCTCCGACAAAACTGGTGGGTAAATTACTCACTTTATTTGATAGTACTGCTCATCGTGTTGTTGGAGGTCTTCCCCCTCCTGTACCATCAGCATCACATGGCAATGTTCGACGTAACGAACAAGTTAACCAACCTGGAGGCCCAAGGGTATCAAACAGTCAATCAACAATGGCTATAGTCTTTCTTAATGCCTTCGCATCAATGGAACCTATAAGTGGAATGGACAGGTGAGAACAATCGACTGACTAAGCCTAATAGAAAGGTTTCAGAGCCAGACTTTGGGAGAACTCCGAGAAAGGCACATTGTGATATTCCCGGTACTGTTTATTTCAATGCTTTCTTGCTGTTTGAAAGTGGCATTTCCTCTCTACTGTTTTTCCTTCTACTAAATTATCTTTCTCAGGTGGTAAAAGGTAAATAGCTAATACAAATTCCAATCTGGGATTAATATATACATCATAATTCTAAGAATTGGGGCTGGAATTTGTCCTTATCACGTGAGGCCTCATCTTTGTAAACACGGTAATGTGTATTTATTCTTTATTTATTAAATTAACTATAGGTTTATAATGATGGAAAAGAAACATAAAAAAGGTTGTATTTTGTTTTAATGAATTAATGATAGAGGAAATGCAAAACACCTCAAGGTAAAACTTGCTTGTGCTGCCAATTGTTTCTTTGTGCTTTTATGTGCAAACTTAATTTATCAAAGAAACTCTTAGTGATCATTAGGGACAAATGTGTCTATTGGAAACTCTGATTGAGTTACCAATTAATGTTGCAAATTCAAATCCTAACTAAAATCTCAAAAAAAGTAACAACTAAATTTTGGTGATAGTCACACCAGTTCCTTTCTAGCATGCAGCAGCACCATCTTTAATTAAACGAAAAATGATGAAGATCACTGAAAGCAAAAAAAAAAAGAAAAAGAAACTGTATGCCATGTCCAACTGACTACTTGATTAACAGAAATAAGAATCAGGTAGTAAATTCTGAGTGCCGTCTAACCCCTCTCCTTAAGAGATCCCACCACCAAAGTTTTAACACCATTGTCCCAATTACTTGAGAGATTGTATGGCAAAATCCTCAAGAATCATGTATGTTCTACCTTACCTCTTTGATTTTTCTGTTCTTTTATTTTTACCCCTTTACCCCTCCTTGTTATGTCAGATTCCTTCTGTCAAAAGACTCTCCCTACCATGTTTCATAATCCCATCAAAGTGGTACAGGTGGCTAACTGTCAAGCATGAACGGTGCAACCTAAAAATTTAAAGGAAAGATTACTTTTTTAGGCCAAAAAGTTGTAGTGAGACCCTCTAGTGCTTAGGAAATGAGAAGTCCAAGGGGACATTGTGTTGAATCTCTGTTGAATTCATAAGGTGTTTTATAATTTTGTGCTTGATTAGGTTGATTCATCCAAGGAAGCCTCTCCTGATATAAAAGCATCCAGTTCAGTTGCACCTTCTCGGTTTGGTCGTTTTGGCTCACAAATATTCCAAAAGACTGTGGGGTTGGTCTTAAGATCCCGCCCTGACCGGCAGGTACTTTCTTGTGCTTGTGTTCTGTAAATAGACTCCATGTATATTAATCATCTTTTTACTGGTGATCAAATATTTTATGTTAATGTTCTTACTGAAGGCAAAACTAGGAGAGAAGAATAAATTTTATTATGATGAAAGCTCATGATGGGCTGAGGAAGGTGCTCAACTTCCAACTGAAGAAGCAGCCTTTGCCGCCACCCCCAACAACCAATGCCGCTTCCAGAATGGAATGTCAGAGAGCAGCGTGAAAGATGCACCCAAGTTGGCAACCTAGAGTAATAATAGGACAGAAACCAAAAGCTCCAGGTTCTTCTGAACGTGGGGTTCGTATTGCCACCCCATCCCACCCACTTCAAATCAGTTCTCTGCTCGTGGGCGTATGGGTGTTCGCTCAAGGTGAATGCCAGGGACGTCTCTCTCTCCTGGAAAATTTGCTCTATGTTATAAAGCACCTGAAATGATTTTTCATTTTGTTCCTAAATTTGATCCATACTCTAATGCTATCTCAGGTATGTTGGACACATTCAACAAGGGTGGTGGTGGGGATGTACACAAACTAGTTCTTAGCCGCCATCCTCAAAACGTGGGATTGTTTCCAACCCTGTTTTTCTATCCCCACTCTAATTAGCTTCAGTGAAGAAACAGCACAAACCACTGGAGAATGCATTCAAGAAGCCACTGGATCCAATGAAAATCTTTCTAGATCTGTTCATAATGATGGATTTTCACCTCCACCAACATCAACATCATCATCATCAATTGCTATGCAACGGCATCCTAGCATGAATGACATCTTATACAACAACAGTATGGGAACGACGGAAAAACCCAACTCCTCCCTTCCTCCTCACTCCGTCGAACAGTATCAGTTGAGGGCTGAGGATGCCGTGAGTCAGACTATAAGTACTGATGTTAAACCACTAGAGAAGTACTTGGTTTGAGCCCACACAATTTCTGCCCAGTACTCTTCACCAATGCAGTTTTCTGGTGAGTGCAGTAGTATTGGGGACGATCTCCATGAAGTTGAACTTTGAGGCATCTGGGGTTGATCTCCATGGAAGTTGAATTTGAGGCATCAGAGAGCCATAGCTGCAACTAACAGTGAAGTCCCAATTTTGTTCTCTTTGTCCGGAATGTGCATGAGAGGTTTCTTCATCACATTTTGCCGCAAGGATTGGGTGATGGGGGACGATGCAAATGAGAATCATTTTTGGAGGATTTATACACCCTCGACTCAGATTTGGTTTAATATTTGAGGTACAGCCATCCGCTGGTGGTTTTTTTGAGGATCCTTTTGTCCTTCAAAGTGAAGAGAGCATGCTTTTTTGCTACTGCTGTACAGGTCCATTTGTTGATTTATCACAGACAGCCTTGATGAAGACAGAAGAGGACCTAAAAAGTGAGCACCCCTTCTATATCTTCTCGAGGGAAAAATTTATATTGAAATTACAAAAAATAAGATGTTCTTCTGCTTTTTTATGGATCATATTCACTACACAGAAAATACTCTGAAACGAGAGGCTGAAAGTTTTGCATCTTAACCTCTTCCTAGTTGCAATATTGTACCTAGTTCCCCAAAAGTTGCATTATTTTTTCCAACTTGGTGATTGTCTCTCACTCTTAGAATTATCCTATTGAATAGATACATAGCCTTTTTCGAGAATTAATTAGCAAACTGTGTTCTTAATGAGTTACCGGTTGCTTGAAACAGCTATTGCAGCTCTTTTCATATTGTGCCGGCTAGTTTCAATTCTGATCCCTGTTATGTTCATATTTAAAGTTTGTATAACTTGGTTTGGGATAGTTTGTGTTTTTGATTTTGCTCTTGAATCGAAAGTTGAAATTAAGAGTACAACTTTTTATAGAACAGTATTGATATTGCGAAAATTTGATCAAATATAAAAAGGAAATCTTTGTATAAAGATGAAGTGATATCGTGTGTGGGAAATCCTGTTTTTAAACAGAGTTTCTATAAAACAAAGTAATATTTTTTAATTTTAATTTTTGTCAGGTCAAAAGCACTTTGAACAAAATTAATTGAATGGATATAAAAAGTTGTTATTAAACTTAAGACGTGAAGCTGAAGGAAGAGGTTTTTTTAGCTTCCTAAAAGTTGATTTCTAATTAATTATTTTTTGAGGAATTATGCTTTAGCAGTACCGCAAGGCAGATGTGGAAGGTTACCATAAGGAGTTGGCCAGAGGCTAGAGATAGATATAAGAAGGCATCTAGCTGCTTAAGTGATCAACTTGGAAAGTCCTCACTCCTCAATCACCTTTTTGTAGTTTTGTGCCGAATGTGTCAGGACACAAAAATATTAAGTTATAAACTTATAAAAAGATGTTCTTAGAATAAGTTTTATATTATTAAATAATAATTTTATTTTTTAAAATATAAATTAAAATTATCTAAAAAAAAATATAAATATCGAAAGATAAAATCACAATCTAATAATATAAAATCCATTCTTATATGAAAACGAATTTTATAATTTAACCCATAAAAAGCAATTTATTACTTATTGTCTCAGCGGTGCATTGTGGGATGCGGAAAATAACACCTTGGACTACCCATCCATCGTGGTCGTGACACGTGGGTAGGAACAAGATGGAGACTTTTTTTTGGCTACCTAAAAAGGAGAGAATCTGCAACAAGTTGAATGGACTGGCACAAATTTTGTTTTGTTTTGTTTTGTTTTGTTTTGTTTTGTCAAAGGGTAAAGAAATCCTTCTCAAATCCATTATTCAAGTCATTCTTAATTTTTGTTATGAGTGTTTTCTCGCTGCCTAGTTCCCCTCTCATGTTCCATTCTCACTGAGATGTGCTTTAATTATTACCTTGAAATTAAAGGGGAATAAAAAAATTAAAATTTTTACTACTAATAAAATTATAAGGGGTTATTTTGGTTTTGTCAAGTTAGCCAGAACACTTCAAATTATATCATCCTAATAGTCATTACATACTAGTGTGATAATATAAAGAAAATTTGTATTTTTCCAAATTTGGCAACGCAATAAAAATGATAAAACTCGAGATTAATCCAAGAAACAATAAAGAAGCTTAATAATTTACCAATATAGACCTAAATGTTATATGGATAATAAAATTATACGCTAAGTTAGAAATTTAATAAGTTGGTTTGCAAATAAAATGAACATAAGGGACCAAATAGCAAAAATGAGCATTTGACTCAAATTTGGATAAGACCAATCATGGTCTTAGAGAGAAGGGGGATTATTCTCTCATTTGGCTAGGGTTTATGGTGGGAGAAGAAAAGAGAAAAAGAAGAGAAAAAGAAGAAGAAATCCAGGTATGGAATTCTTGTTTGGAAGTTTGGAACTTTGGTTTGGAAATTGTTTGGAATTCATGTTTGGATTACTTGTATGGACATACCATAAATCTCTTCTTGTCTAAGTTGGGTTAGGAAAACCCTAACTCTTCAATACATGTGTATTTTGGTGTTTAAGTAACTAGAATTATTCGAAATCTAATGATTCGTTAAAAGATTTCCGTTGAAAATGGCCAAAATTGGTCCATTTTTGCATTCTTCTTGACACCCCTACGCTTAGGCATAGGAGTGCATGCTTAGGCATGGAGCTCCGCCTAGGCGAAGGTCCCTACACCTAAGCAACCCGGCCGCCCGACTTCTCGCACTTTCTAGTTCTGCCTAGGCGCAGCGCTGCTCTTACCTAGGCGTAACCTCCACCTAGCATAACATTGCTCACCCTATGCAGATTCTAAGTCTTTATTTGTAAAGACCCTTTCCCAAATCTCGACCCCGATTGACAGATCCGAATCGGTTCCAAGATGCTCATTTAATTCCTTTTGTTTACTTTTCATTTGTTTGTTTGTTTGTGTTTTTTTTTTTTTTGTAAAAGTGTCACACCAATCCCCTGACTACTCCGAAGGGCGGTTCAACCGAGCCCTGGCTTTACTCCGACCGCTTACTATCTTATCAAAATATTTTATTTATGTCATTTGCTAGGGTTTTCATCACTGGCATTTTCAAATGGTAGGCCCATAAACATTTAATCTATATTACCCATTTACAAAATGACGTGACTGTCTTTAAATATATACAAAACAATAGTTCTAGTTTAGCTATTTTGTTCACAAAATGTCACATCGTTAAAAAGAAATGATATGCATATGACTCGGGCATAATTATACGCCGCGACTCTTTTCTATGACTCGCGCTTCGATCTTGCTTTTTTCCTGTTCACTAAACTCCACGCATAGATAAAAACTACACGAAACATTTTCATGTTTAGTGGTTCTATACAAGCTATATTCCAATTTTCAAACTTAACATGACATGGATTTATCATAAAATCATGCCTTTTATATCAAACTATACTCATGCTTATTCATTTTCACATGCTTTCACTTTACAAATCATTGATCATATCAAAATATGCATTTTCACATGCTTTCAATTTACTTAACTCAAATCATAAGATTCAAACGTATACTCCCAAGGATGTATTTAGTTTATAAATCCCATTTACACTCATCAAGTTTGTTATTTCACTTTGTCTATACACTGTGATTCAAGGACGGATTCCGGCTCGTAAATCTCGCCCTTTTATCATTCCCAATGTGCTTACACATTTAACAATTCCGGTCTCCCATCATGATGGATGCCAATTGATACACCCCACCATGTGGTCACTTAAAAATGTCATACGTCATCATGATGGATGTCGATTAGTGCATCCGGCCAAGTGGGACATTTCAACAATGCCATACACCATCATGACGGATGCCTATTGATGCATCCCGCCATGTGGGACATTGCACAATTTCGCTCGCTTCGCGACGGATGCCATTGCGCATCCCGCCAAGTTGGCTGGCCCGGTATATCGATTCACCTAAGATGCGCTGGTGAATCGACCAATTGCTTTGCAACTCAATTAATCACTCACATGCAATTAATTGTCGACATTTTTAAATATCACATTTTCAAATCCATATGCACTTTCATAATATCATTTCAAAGATATACTATTCCATGAGGACCATTTCGACATTTGGTATACCACAAAACACTTGAAGGGCTGATAGAGACTTGAACAAACCGTCGTCGGCTCTCGCTTCTTCCCTTCATCTCGGTCCTAAAAGGTGATCCTTACTCGTCCCTTTAGTCAATAACAATTACGCCGCACTTTTAGTGGATAAAACAATTATTATACATTTTTAGTGAATGACAATTTATCTTCATAACGGTTTTCAAGCTAAGACACTAAGTCTCATTTCCAAAGACGAACTCCGAGGCAACGAGGTACTCCGTGACGCTTTTCATTTAGCTTCATTCTATTTGAACCCCCATTAGTCATTTTATTAGGGTTCCTATACTCACCCGATGTACAAAACTAGACTTTCTGAATAAAATCCAAAATTTTTCCTTTCAGGAACAAAGTGAGGCTAAGCCGTGGCAAGGCATCCCACGCCGCATAGGTCTACACCGGCTAAAAGGGTTCCCACGTCTATGGCGTAGAGGAGCCTCTGCTACTAGATTTCCAATTTTACTCTTTTGCAAGTTTTCTCCAAAATCTTCAAAATCCCAAACAACCATAAATCACTCCTAATAACATCCTAATATCATCCTAAACCAACCATGAACAAAACCCATGGATGGATTAGGGTTTTTCTAACCCAAACATCAACAAATATAACTTTCAGGTTTAGGTTTATGTTCCTCAATCCCTTTAAATCTTCTTCACCCAAGATGCTTGATAACTTAGAAGCAAGAAATGGGAATGATCTCCCATAAAAATCACTTCTTCTTGCAAAACCCTTAGCTTTTCTCCCACACTTGCACTCAAAACCGTTTTTGGCCAAATGCACAAATGTGCTCTTCTAAGACCACATTTGGTCTTATTTCTCATTTTAAGTGTGCGCCATGTTTGTCTTACACATAAATTCCATTTTCTCTATTTCTCCTTTGATCTTCATTTCACTTTTTATTTATCATTTAATTCACTTTCGCATTTAAACTTATTATATTCTTGAACCTTAGGTCCTCATTTTATAAATTTCCATTTTGGCCCTTTTTACACTTGGGTTATTTCCGAGTTCAATCAATTTCTCATTTTAGCATATAACATTTAATCATATGCTTACATATTCATTTCAAATCTGCACTTATCGCTTTCCTTAAAATCAAAAGCTTTGACTCAATTCATAAATTTAATATATAATAAAAATTATTATAAAATTTGTGGTATTTTGGGCGTTATACTTTCGACCATTCACTTTGAACTCATTTCCGCACTTTCTTGGCCTCAAAGTAACGCACGGCAGTGTGACTCCGCAATGACCGTAAGGACCACTCCACCTTGATTTGAGCTTCCTAGAAACTATCCAAGCCTTGAATTTATCAGGACTAACTCTCCTACTTTAAATTCTTTTCTTATAATTCCTAGATCATGCCATCTTTTGGGCTATTCGTACCCGTATCACATAGTTTCATTCCATCGCTCTTCCAAAGCCATTCAACTAGCAATCTTTTCTCTGGCAAGATTCGCAATCAAAAATTCAAATTCTTCTAATTGCCCACATAGCCTTATATTTCAATTCAAGAGGGAGATGATGTCTTTCCAAACACAGTAATCAGCGTATGGGGACATCCCAATAGGAGACTCAGAAGCGCTTTGTAAGCCCACACGCATCATCTAGCTTTATTGACCAATCTCTTTTGGTTTAGCTCATTGTCTTCCAAGATGTTCCTTTATCTCCCTATTTGATATCTCAACTTGCCTATTTGATCGAGGGTGGTAAGTCAAACCTCCATAGCATGCCTTACTCCAGATTCTGTCAAGAGTTTAAACATTTTGTTAGCAAATGGCTTCCTCATCACTGATGATGGTTCTCGGGGGCTCCATATCTATTGAATATATTCCTTTGAATAAACCCCACAACCTGTTGACATCATTTCCCCGAGACAAGCAATGGTTTCAACCCATTTGATACATAATCCACAAATTAGAGAATGTATATACTTCAAATGAAGGTGGAAAGGTCCCATGAAATCTATGCCCTATACATAAAAAAATTTACTTCCACCAGATTAGAGACATCTCATTTCTTCTATTTATGTTGCCCATCTTCGACATCTATCACAATGTTTCGACCCATTAAGAACCGCTCTAAATAAAGTCAGCTAATGTAATCTTGATCAAGAATCTTCTGTATTGCTCTATCTCCTCTCAGCTGACCTCCATATGGTGATGGATGTCATTTGTCTAAGCCTCACAAATTTCTTAGGTAATACATCTCTTGATATTACATATTCTCTTCTAAATAGCAGCTGGTCATCTCATATATAGAATTCGATATCTATTCTCAACTTCCTTTTATGCCTAAAAGTGAATTCTGCGCATACCACATGCCGTAGTTCAGATAGATCAACATATAAGGTATTTTGAATCGCCACCAGAAATGTGATGCTCATCCGAAAGTTCTCTTCAATTTCAATCCCCCTTTTTCTCTTCATTAGATCTCCCTCTTATTTTTTATAAGGATCGCCCAGCACATTATCGCTACCTTTTTGTCCTTAATCTCTATGTCACCCTTCAAGTAAAGAATAACACCCATCCGATGAGTCTTGGTTTAGCATCCTTCTTGCCATTAGGTATTTTGATTGCCGCGATGATATATGTGTATGATGACATGAGACCCCAATATATATGGCCCCGAACTTCTCACGCATTAAAGACCATTGTCGCATTTCCTTCTCATGGTCGAGCAGTTTTCTAAGCCTCATCAAGGTTTTCATGGTATAATAGATAGCTTCCGAAAATCTTTTCTCTGCCTTTTCCCAATACTGCATCCATTACATAGTCATTAGCATCACAAATAATCTCAAAGTTCTTTTTCCAATCTGGTGTTGCCATAATGGGAGCTATGCTCAATCTAGCTTTGATCTCTTTAAATATAAACTTACAAGCTTCACCAAATTCAAACTTTACATTCTTCTTAAGAAGTCTGCATAGTGGTCTTGTTATTTGTGACAAATCCTTGATAAATATCCTATAAAATCCTGCATACCCTAGAAAACTCCTGATTCCCTTCACTGTAGTAGGTGGTATTGTAGGTCTAATCAAAGATATTTTAGTCAGTCTACTTCAAGCCCTTAGACATTCTATGCCCCAAGATAATACCTTCGCTACCATAAAGTGGCATTCTAGTTTCTGGGTACAAGTTATTTTCCTGCACCTTGAAGTATAATAGCCAGATTCTGCATTTCAAAACTAAACTCCATACACGTGAGAAATCATCCATAAAGATTTACAACTTCTTCTTATTAAATCTGAAAGAAGATCGGGCATCATACATCTTTGAAACGTGGCAGAGTATCATACAGCCAAATGACATCATTCTAAAAGAAAAGGAGCCATAGGGGCATGTGAATGTAGTCTTCTCTTGGTCCTCAAAGGCTATGACTATCTAATTGTATCTTGAATAGCCATCTAAGAAACAGTAGTGAGGATGTCCTGCCAATCTATTCAAGATCTGGGCCACGAATGACAAAGGATACCGATCCTTCCTCGCTGCAATATTCACTTCATGTGCCTATGCGACTTCCACTCACACCGTTCGTGGTGACAAATTTCTCATTCTTCTCATTTTTTATCACTGTGAATCCACCCTTCTTAGGAACCACATGAACTAGGCTATCCCAAGGGCTGTCTGATATTGCATATATGAATCCAGCATTCAACCATTTGAGGACCTCCTTCTTCACCACTTATTTCATCATTGGATTTAATCTCCCTTGGTGTTCAATAGAAGTCCTTGCATTCTCCTCCATGAGGATTTTATTCATACATATAGATGGGTTGATCCTCTTTCGTATCTTCTATCACCGACTGTGCAATAGCCTCCTTATGCTTCGAGAAGCCACCACCTTCGCTCTTTCTACAGTCAAATCCGATGCTATTATCACAGGTTTAGATCTTTCTTCTTCTAGGAATACATACTTCATATGCTTAAGCAATTCCTTCATAATTAGCTCTTTAGAGCTTTTTTCTACATCCCCCTCTTTCACTTTACTGCTGCTTGAACCTGCAACATTGCTTTCTTCATTTAGGCTTACAACAACTTCAATCACTTAGCTTCATTTCAATCTTTTCTCCGCATTTTCTAACATAGTGAGTTCAGCATGCTCTCCTTAAGTGGATCTCCATTATGCTCTTTACTGACATGAATCACATTATCAACCCTCATGCACTGAGCTTTTTCAACATCATGTTGCTTCAAACTTTGATTCAGGTTGAAGTGACCTTCTTCTATGCCAACTCTTAAATTAAGCTCTCCCTTCTTAACATCTATCAAGGCAAATCTTGTGGCTAGGAAAGGTCTACCAAGCAATAATGGCACTTGTTTGTCTTCTTCCATATCTATTACCTCAAAGTCCACTAGGAAAATAAATTTTCCAACCTTAACTGCGACATCTTCCGTAATGCTTCCTGTCGAGCCATTGATTTGTTTGCTATTTGTAAAGACATCAGAATGGGAGTTAACTCCATACTAGCCTTTTCACCATCTAATAAAGGGATCAGGATGGTGCTAGCTCTAGAATCACACAAAGGCTCTTACCACCCATATTCTCTAATTTTGCATGGTATAGTGTGAAACTGTCTGATCTTCGTGATTTTCTATGGTAGGTTTTTCTAAATAATGGCACTACAAAATACAGATGTAATTTCACCACCCTCCTTCATCTAACTTCCTCTTCTTGCTGATTATATATTTCATGATTTTTTCATAATGTGGCATTTGAGCTAATGCCTCAAAAAAAGGAACGTTGATCTCCAACTTCTTGAACACATTCAAGAACTCGCATATCGACCATCTAGCTTTCGACCGTCTGGGGCCTCGAGGGAATGGGATGAGGCTGATGCTTCTCACTTTCTCCTTCTTTCTTTCGTGACTATCTCTTCAGCTTTTTCCAGCCCCGCACTTGCTCTTCAACTCGATTCTCATATGATAAATCATTTATGCTTTGTTCTTTCACTGCCATTAATTCGACTTACTTTCACCGCAAAGACGCTCCGATTTTTTCAACTTCATTTCCGCTTTGTAGTTCTTTCACTTCAATGTGATGGCCATGTAGCATTGGGATTCTTCTTAGTATATGTTCGGTTATTTGCATGTATATAAACTTTGGCATAAAAACAACCATATCCACAAGTGTACAAATCACAAGTAATATAGTGGCTTTTTAATTAAAAACCCAAAGTATCGAACCTACAGGGAAAAAATTGGTTTAAATGGGGATTAAGTACCCCGTCTACTAAAGAAATTCTTTGTCTAAGCGATATGACTAATTGGAATGATGATTAACTATGACTTAAACCAAATTAAACCACCTAAATCTTGAAATCAAATAAACGATTGAATCAAATAAGAAAACTGTAATGATTAACGCTTAAGGTTTGGTTATTCCATTGGTGGGTTTATGACCAACAATCGTAGTACATCGATTGAAATGAAAATGTCCTTACCCAAGGAACCCGATATGAGATTCGCACTTTTGTGTCTCCTCTTAATTTCTAACACCTCATTCCTATTCTCCTTTCGGTCCTTCTAGGTCAAATAATGTGATACTGGTTCTAAGGTGACCACCTCGAATTCTATTGTTCTTCTTCGGTCCTCGTGAATAGAATATCCCAGGTTATGTTCCGATCGATCTCCTTTCGGTCCTTACGATCGTCACATAAGGTTAGATGATGTCCTCTAATAAAATCCACCTAAGATGTGCATTCATAGTTTCCTCATCTCTTTAATTAAGTTAATTAGATTTAACAATCGTGGAACATTAGAGGTAACCACTCCTAAGGATGCTTCATTGTCACTCTGGAACCCCTTGAGCTCTAGGTCTCAACTTCACCCCTAAAGTATACAACAATTAGATAAAACCTTGGAAAAATTAAGGAATCACATACATACAACCTCAAAACAAGCATGGATTCATAAAAATCATTCAATAAAAGCCATAAGTCTACCTCTAATTTCAACAACCAAATTTGTGGGAGAAATTAGCCACTTCATGGCAAATTAAACCCAACAACAATATCATATTTGCACCAAATAAAATATTGAAAAATTAAGAATAAGAGTAGAGTTAAGGAATACAAAACAAATGTGCAATCAATCTCGTCCAAAACTCAGCTCCACTACTACAAGGTATCCCCTAGCAGCTGGATCTTCCAATACAGCTCCAAAAATGAGCTCAAAATCTAGTAAAAAACTATAAACCCTAGAAAAACTAAGCCTAGAGAGAAAAACCCTATAAATGGAAGTGTAGCCACCTCCTCTCGAGTCTCCCCCTCTTTAGGTATTATCCATATTTTATATATATACCATCGTAACAGTTAATGATCGGGCTAAAATGGGAATATTTCAGATTCAAATTTCGATGTTCTTCACCCAAAGTAAATATACGTGTCTTCTTTTGATGTGGTGGTCCTTCGTTTAGGTAAATTGTGTTTCATCTAGGGCAAACCCTCACACCTAGGTGAGGGCTAGGTTTGCCTAAAGCAACCAGAGTGGTTCTCGCTTCACGCCGCAAAACCTAAGAGGTCTTCTGCCGCCTATGGTTTTCGCTTTCATGTCATTCAGCTCTTATTTGCTTGGTATTTTTCCTTCATATTTTTGCAAAACATTGCGTATCGGGGAATTAGTGTATAATATTGATAATAGGGTGTGAATTTAGCATTCAGTTATATAAATGCATGAAAACACACTCAAAATGCATGTATAATTCACACTCGAACAATATCAAGCAGTGGAAAGAATTCATGTAATTGATTACATGTTAGTCGACTACCTTACTCGAAGAGCCCAAGTTTTTCAAGGAGGCATTAGTATTAACCTGAAACACAAGCCAGTGTTTTCTGAAAACCGTGTCTTCAAGAAACTTCTACTCATGCAAATTTTCAATATTCTTTTATTCTTAGCCATATAATTTAACATTCGATCTTTAAATGATCGAGATCTTCCACCCTGATTTTTTCCTCTCCGTTCCCCACTTGATTCGACTGGAAACCCGGCGTGAGCATATTTATGATAATTTCGAGCTAGTTCAGACCTTATTGTATTTCACCCATAAGACAAGTTTTCATGGTTCCTCAAATGTCGTGTGTGCTGGGTCGAGGTTGCCAGGCTCGGGGTTATAATCTATTTATTAATATATTGGAGCTTCCTCCACTTGATATGGACCTTCAGCTATAATTTTCTCTCGTTTCAACACCTTCCACAATTCCCACTTCATTACTGTGAATGACCTCTTTTTCCTAGTTGGTTATCTGCTCATAATAACATCTAGCTTAGCTTCAATGGTTGACATCTTGTTCAAATTTACCACACCCTCATGCTCTAAGTTTCATATCAAGCCCCGAAGCTTCGTATGAAGCTTTCAGTAGTTGCTCTTAGCTAGCCTTTCAATCACCCGAGTAGCTTCTTCAACACGTTCTCTCAATGCACCTCTGTAGGCCGCATCCACTATTCCCTTAAGTATAGTTCATGGCATGAAAGAAGATGTCCATCCGAGTCATCTCGTTCAATTTCCATGCATGGGACACCTCCTCAAAGAATCGCTTATACCTTTCCTGTGCATTGTAAAGAGACTCACCCTCCTTTATTCAAGACTATGATTTCTCCTCTCCTCTAAGCCAGTAATGAGGAAAATCGCTTGTGTAAGTCTCCACAAGCTCTTCCTGTGTATCGACCAAACTATATAAGTAGTGATCAAACCAAATTAGTTAAATGTCTCTTAGAGAAAATGGAAACAAATTTGCTGCGCTTGATCAAATGTGGTTCACACCATTCCGCCTACAAAGGTCGCCATTCTAAAAAATCTGCCATGTGCTCATTAGATTCCATCGATACCTAGTAAACTAGTTTGTTGCACCATAGTGATTAAGGCGGTGTTTCACCAAAATCATGGGCCTCGATTGGTGGCCGCCATGACTAAGTACTCTTCCTTATAATAGTCTCCGTAAATCCTCCATTATTCTCTGTCTTTGCCGAGGTCTCTACACTGCTACAACAAATAAATATTCTCATTTACCTTCAGGCTCTTACCATGGTTGCTACTTCTTGTTCTCAATTTCTTCAAATTTCTCGAGTGTCTTTTCATTTCCCGCTGTTAGCGGCAATAATCCGCCTTCCGCCTCCACGTGCATGTACAGATACCAAGATATAGCACACTGAAATCAAAGTGAGATTACTAGATAAATTTGATTTAAACTTTGATTAGCACAATAGAAAGACATGCAACCGAATCCACTACTTCAGATAAAACTATTTTTTTGTATTTTTCAAAAACACTTGGTAAAAACATAAAAACGACTAAATTAGCACCTCGTCGAATATCGATCTATAAACTTCACTAATCCTCGACAATGATGAAAACTTCTCGTTGACTCGCTGGATTTTAGCATAGACCAAATTGTTGTTATCATGGGAACATTGTCACTAGAAATTTGTATAGAATCAGACAATAATGCCAAAACTTGTTCGATCATAAGACCGTTTTCTATTGTTTGTCTATAATAATATATTTGAAATTCAATTTGGTCTAAATCACTGCAAGCACACAGGTCAACAAGTAATAAAGTGGATTATAAGTCCAGATATCATTCCCCATGGATTGGTGAGAAAATTTACAGATCAAGTACCCCTACTACTCAAAATCATCACTATTTGAACCTCAATTTTAATGAATGTCACTAATTAACATACTAAAATAAAAGTATTTTTGTTTGTTTTGCTTAAAGTGAAAAAGATATTCAAATCTAAAGGGATTAAAGGTTTCACTGAGATTTAATAACACTGGGAATGAGATCAATGTTATGATCTTTAAATTGCATATTGTTCAAAACAACATAGTTACGGCTTCACTCGGATTGGTCTGAAGAGCAAAGTAGTATGTACCTCAAAATACCTTCACATCATATTTCACCTCATTTAAAACACTATATTCATACACCAGTCAATGTGTCTAAATAGCTACTTCTAAGATTTGATCATCTTTAAGAGTTGGCTGCCTTTCCTAAGCCAATACTCATCAACCATTTCTTACGATCAGTCAACTGGCCTCTATGCGACAGATAACACAAGCCTCCCTTCAATGTAATTTGTATCTCGCCTACCATTTGAAAAGAATAATCACCCCATCAATCAAAAGCACAAATATCTCTTAAAATCGAGATAAACCCCTAAGTATTAAACTAACAAATCATCATATATGGTCCTTATTCTCGGTTACTTCGTTGTCACTAAGGGAACTCAAGTCGAGGTTAGAAATAACCTATGATTTATCAAAGTGATACATAGTCTATTAGTTCTAAGAGTGATCAGTCTCCAGTATGCCCCCAAGTTACCGCTTCTCTTCTCAGGAACTCACTTTCTATGTCACTTAGAGGGGTCCCAAATCGTAATCAAAGATACAACTCGGGGTTAATCTACTGATATCTAGAACAAAACATTACAAGAGCAATACCAATTAGATAAATCCAATATTCAAACCATAACTTTGATTTAAATACTACAAAAATGATAACCAAACACTGATCCCTTCTCAGAGGGAGCTTAGCCTTCCATAATTGGATCACAAGCAAATGACTATTCGATCAAACACATTCATCAAACTATAATCAAGACTAAATAAAATGGGTTCCATAAATATTTCCATATTCCACTTAAGTTCAGACAGAAATGAAGCTTGATATGCAAAGATCCCAGCTTAATATTTCAGCTAAGATCTACTACTATAATCCTTGAAAATACAAATGAAAAATAAAATAAGAAAATAAATTGTGTACAAAAGCTTCAGTGTCTCTCTCTTCGTCCCTTGAAGATTGTGATTCCAATGCGATCGTGTATCACCCCTTTCCCGGCCCAACCTGTTTGGAGGGTCCGAACTGAGTCTGAGTTGTTATAATGTCACTCAATCACCTTATCAAAATCATTTATCAAAAACACACCATAACGTTACACTTCAGTTGACATAAAATCATTTTCAAATATGCGGAAGCGTTTTTAAAGGGGTAAGCCCATTTCATTTCATTCATGCAGCATAATTACTATAAAGGCATATCAAGCCTTTTCAAATGATTTACAAAATAGATATTCGAGTTGAAACTTGTTTTTACAAAATATCAATGTTAAAAAGAGATATGGGTGAATGCATATGTCTAACATACCGCAATTCTTTCTTACGACTTGACGCTCCTCAATCTGCTATCATGTTCAATCTGGCACTCGCATTACGATAAACCATACTAAGCATTTTCATGCTTAGCTGGTTCTATACAATTCCATTCTCTAAGCCGCTTTAAATCAAATCATGCAGCTTTACTAAACAACCAGATTTTTCGATGATCAATGTCAATACAATACATATACTTATTCCATATATAATCATTTATGGTTCATTGATCAAATCCAAATATACACTTCCATATGCAATAAGTCATCGATAATCAAATCACGATTTCACAATATTCTTTTCATTTCACTGCAGAATCATGCTTTTCAATTCCACTTGTCACAATCTCAAATCAATTCACTCGTTCGCCTCTAACAAATTTAATCCCACAAGCTGGACATACAGATATCTGGACCGACAGATGCACTCGCTGAGCCAGCAGTCGGTATAAAACGGTCTTATAACACGCACCGTCCCGTTGGGCTGTTAACTGGTTATAAAAATCAATTAGTGAACACCATCGATGTGGTCCCACCTGGCCGGGAATGGCGACACATCAATACAATCGCTCACAAGATCGCTTATTTTCAATTTCTATCGGGTATACTAATCTATCCTTCATAATGAAATAAACGGTTAACATTCAATTAAGGGGTGTTCACCTTTATAGCAACATACAAGACAATATGTACATTTTTGTATAAATGGTTTTCATTTTCATTACTCATGTAATTTTCATTTGCAATCATTTCACAATCAATTTCTTCAAATCAATTAAAACAATTCAATACGTTTTCTTACGATTTAGAAATTAAATAGTTCAAATCTTGAAACAAGAATAGAGAAGATAAACAAACCAAAATTGTCGCTTTAATTCCGATCTTCGAATCTCGACTTCACGTGGCTTTCCTCCCCCGTCACCCTATTCAAATACAATGACAATCACATATTAATAAGTTATTCTAGGAGTTTTTGGTCAAGGTTTATGTCTACCCGACACCCCTTCACTTGCAAAATTTTCTGGGGACACATGAGCC